>CAJVPP010003842.1:0-10609 GCA_910592005.1 Funneliformis mosseae | reverse complement strand
TACGTCGTTAGGATAACAAAGCTTATTTGCTAACAGGGAGTTTAAGTTGTAAACTATGAAAGAAATAAACACGAATTAATTTAAGTTGAAGGGTCAGGTCGTCTTTATTGATAATTTATGTTTTAAGGAAATAGATATTGACAAAGATATAGTTTTTATGTTGTTAATATTTTACTTTTATTAATTGTACGATAGAAACTTGTTAGTTTTTCAAGGTGACAATGCAAGATATTTATATAAAATACAATTATAAAATAGAGATAATAAATATAATAGTGAAAATAAATATAACTATGAAAATAAATATAGTAAATAAAATAATGATAAACGTTATAATAATGAAAATGAATATTACAATGATAGCAGTGAAATCAGTGAAAACGGTGATCACAATTTTCATGGTGATCATTGGTGACGTTAGTTGGCGCAGTCATTTAGTTGCGCGCAAACGGATTATCACTAACAACACCCTAATATGAGAGTAGTTTGTCTATATACATCTAATGCTAAATATTATCACTAAATTCTTTAGACTCAGAAAATTCTCATAATGTTATTGAACATACGATTTTATGATCCTGATTTTTATGCAATTATCTCCCATAGTCAACCGTCCTGTAGCCGGATTTTATTTGCCAGGTCACATTTACTTATTAGGGGTGACGTTAATTGTGACAATTAGCATATTTCTCACAAAATACTTAGTAAATTGAAGAACGGTTGGGATGCGATGCAATGTGGCATTTCCTGACCCTCTTAACTAATCCTAATTTTACCCTAATCCTAATCCTAATCCTAATTCAAACCCTAATTCTAATACTAACCCTAATAATAAATAGCCAGAAATACAAATCCGACTATCATTTTTTCTAGGCGACGCTATGTAAGTCGAACATTGGCAATAAAATCACGTTATGGATCATATCTCATGGATTTTACTGGCAATAGTACTTTATTCGCTTGTATTTTATAAAATTTTATATTTGGCTTTGAGTATTCTCTTTAAAGTGCTTCATCTACGCTTTCTTGTTTTCTTTGTGTGATCTTCATTCACGCATAATATTTTCACGGTAATCACGTGCAAGAAAGACAATGATTGTATTATGCCTGAACAAGTATATGCCTAAATGAAGGATTGTAAATTCTTATTTCTGTACAGACAGTACAGTTCTACAGCCAAGTGTGGGGGAGGTCCGAGTCTGTTTTAGTATTTCTAAATCTGATCTAGTGAGCTTTTTACATAAAATTTAATTTTTAATTTTTATATATATAGACTTGTATTTATATTTAATACATTTATTATAAGGAATTCATATTCTTGCTCAAGACTTAAATTGATAAATAGATTTTTTTAATGGGGTATTGAGTGTGTAGGAAACATAATAAATGTTTCTTCAATAAAACTATTGTCTTGAACATTCCAGTCCTTCAAATAAATTCTATCTTTTCATTCAAAATATCTTAATTAATCATGTCTGTGAATGTTTGCTTAAATAAACGCGAATTATTTGACGCAGTATATCATTAATATTTATGTAGTACGAATAATTTAGTCATGTTACCAATTTGAGAAACTCGTATGACTTTATCGACTCTTTTTTTTAAAATTCGTTTCCTCAAAATAAAATTATATCTGTATTTAAGAAATTCAATGATATTAAAATGGGTGAACTTAAAATCCTACAATCTTTATAATTGATGCAGGCCCAGGAGGCTAGCTTTAGCGCCTTCAATCAAAAAATCATCACAATCAAAAAGAAATATAATATAAAATTTTTGACCGGGAACAAAGACGTGATATATCTTCGTGGCATTAAATTAAAATGTATTCAGAATCAATTGCCACAAGATTTCATGAAGTTGTACCGGATTAAATTGGTGGTATAATTGAAAATCATGTTATAACTGTTCATGATCATTTTTTAAAATTCCCAGGATATCAAATTAAGAATATTTATGAATTTAGTAAATTTAAATATTCAATTTACATTTGTTGTAAGTTGGTAGATTGAGAGATTAATTGTTGAATGTATTATTATGGCAATGGTGTTGGATATCATTAAATGAGGAAAAAGTTTGGGCTACCTTTAAAACTTTTCAATCACCGAGTTTCGATGGGCCCAAAAGGAGATTGTACTTTTCTGATATGATTAATGTATCGTCATGCTTATTCTTACCCTTCTTAACAACATGAAAAGAGGTTAAGTGGACTTATAAGGATGATGATCTACCAACAAGTAAATTCCCTGATTATGAAAATCAATTAGTTTATGTTATCAAAGAATTAAACCTCAAGAGGAGAATATTTGGGTATTAACTAAATGGTCAAGAAATGATTATGAAAAATATCCTAGAATACCTTTTATCCTTTGGGAAGAAGATCATTAAGAGATGGGCGGCAATCAATAGAAAAGGTAGAAATCTAAATTTTTGTCAAAAGTTTTTTTATTTGATCCACTTGACCAAAATTAGATTAAATTTCAGATTTTCCCTTTTTTACTGATCCTGGAACCGTCGATCAATGGGCAACTACGAGATTAATATTTATAAGTGATGCTGTACACGCCATGAAATCCTCTCTATCAAAAAATATATATATATATATAATTGCTTAAAAATTATTTGCCATAATATTGTCAAATAGTAATTATTTATTATATTTATTTAATTAAAGTAATAGTTTTCAAAATCTGACCAATATGTCCTTGCTGAATTTTAGATATAAAATGATGGCTTTCTTCCTGAAAGAATAGAATCGGATCTATATAATTTTCTTAGATATTTCTCTAGAATGTATCTTAACGATAACGAATTCTGTATAATAAACGTACTGTACCTGAACGTACGGAATGCCGAAGTTGAGGTAATTAATCAATATAATTATTTATTCATTTACTTAATCTCAAAACAGGAAATACAATATTCCATATGCAGGATGACAATATAATTTACAACATTGATTGATGGAGTTGGTCACCTATTCACAGACGGTATCGATCTAATTATGAGATTTTGAGATTTTACCTTATTGTCAGATAACAACAAACAGCAGCGAAAACACTGTGCAATAACGGCAATCCGAAAAATTAACTGTTATGGAAGGTAATTCATCAATTATTATTTAATGTTTATTTTATATATTTAAAAATGATATACTAAAGTAATTTTATAAATTAAATTACACAGAATAATGTCAGTTTTCAAGATTATAAGAAAATAAGAAGGCTAACGCTTAACAAATAGAGAATTATAGATTAATTTATATTATTTTATGAAACATTACTAACCCATAGTATATCTAGATTAAATTCAGTTTATTAGAATGTTTGTAAAGAATTATGTAAATGAGTTCATTTTATCAATATATCCATTCTGTGCTAAGATTGTATGGATTCAAAGCATCCAATTTTCTTCAAAAAATTCAGCTATAACAAACATTTAACGCGACACGCATTCTCAAAAAGGTAGTGATTAAAATTATCTATTGAAATCTAAAAATAAAAGAAATTTTAATAAATAAGAAATAAGTTTAACACTTCTGATTAAGAGAAAATGGCTTATGATGAAGAAGAACGAGCAATTTAAGAAATTCTGATTCATATTTGTATTATAATATAAAATTTTAATTTTCGGGGGATCCGCTTGAAAAATTTTTTTCTTTTTGAATAAGTTATGTTCTATTTTTTATATAATCATGGATTTCTATTACATGTTGAAAATTTAGCAAATTTGCTTATTTTCCATAATTGGAACCTTTACGTGAAGCAAAGGCATTTCGTGATCAAACAGAAATATCAAAAATTTTGTACCAGAATCGATTTACTTGTAACAACTGCCTTTAATGAAAAAATAAGCAAAGCTCTAAAAAAAGGGCGAACAATAAGTTTGATAATAGTAGTGCACTTCGAGTATATAACATGTGAGTCGATGACGGAATACTATTTGTTCCGTCTCCTACAGTGATAGCAGTGTGACTGATTCGTCTTCAAAACTAACATATCTTTCTGACATTGTGGCGAAAGGTGATAAATACATCAGATTTTCAATAAGTCATTGAATCAGTAGCATCAATGGCCGTGTCCTCCGTATGCGTTAAAAGAAATTATATTAATAAGAGTATATTATTTGTTTAAAAATAAATTATTTATTAAATTTTCTTTACATTATTTTTTTTGTATTTTTATATAAAAAGATAACGTCACATGTATTAAGAAGCACACGCACATAATCCAATAATAATTAAAATTTAGAAATACATTAAGTGTAACTTTTTTATTTTTTTACTTGTCGCTTTTTTTAAAAATCCGACTTTCATCTTATGTATTGATATACTTGCGGATTCGAAAGGTGCAATCATTTTATTTTACGAATGGTTTGTTTTTGTCAATGTGCTTTCCTACACCCTTTTATTTAACTAAACAGAAATTTAACGAAAGGCGCATTGATTTTAAGTAGACTTTAATTTTATAAACACCTATAAATTTAAAATTATTTAACAGAATTTTGTGTTATTTATGTATGATTTAATACTTGAATTAATAAATGAAGAGAGATTTTTTTTTTTTTTTGACGAAAATTTCTTACATCCCAGGAAGTGTCGACAGAGTAACCCAAAACATGAATCTACAGTCAAAAATTTTCAAGCTATTGATGGTCCATCATTTTGAGCAAAAAATAAAATAAAAGCAAGTATTATTATCAATATATTTGGAAACTTTACAAGTCATGAGTTGGTTTTTGAAAGTCGGATTGTTAGAACTTCCCCAATACCTCTCTTTAATATTCAGTATAACGAATACCTCAATACAAACATCGTTCAAAAGCTTTTTTTGAGGTAATACATGATTTTCGTTATGTCACCTAAAATATCTAACGAGAAAAAAAATGCATAACCATTTAACAAACTTCAATTTTTGCCGCCGCAACGGCAAGATCAATTTTTTACCGAATAATTGCAAACCGAAGCTTGCTATGTGATAAAATAGGTATAATATTTATTCTAGTAAAATTATTGTCCTAAATGTATAAAATACAAAGAACTTATTCATCAAACATATTATTTCTATATATCTTATAAGGTATTCTAATCTCTCTTCATCATCATATTCATATGATGGTGGTGGTCCTTGTTTAAGGCTTTCTATATGACAAAAAATTGTTAGTTCCAAGTCAAATTCCACCTTTCTCCATTATCATACATTTGTGCAAGAAAATATTGAGCTTTTACGTCATTTAATTAGGAGGCCTTTTCAAATAATTCAAATGCCTTTTCCTTGTTGACACTGGTTCCAAACCTTTTGTTGTAACAAACTCCTAAACTTGTTTATAAATTAAATTATAAGTTAAACATTTAATTGGAAAAATATTAATATCTGAAAGTATTATGAAAATAAATGTCTAATGAAATAATAAAGAATGCTGTAAAGCTTGTGCAATATAGGTTGAGTTTTGTCATTTTTTTTTAGCTTATTGCTTTATGCTTTACGCATATGCTTTGTGCTAGCAATACAGCTTAATGGACAGTAGTTTAATAAATAGAGAAAAATCAACAATTTGATGCTGCACTACAACACTGAAAAATTCGTCTAAACATCAATAAAAAAGCGCGAAATGTAATTTTATTAAATCATAAGAATATTTAAATTATAAAAAAATTTATATCCTAAGTCTATAAAAAAAAATTTAATTTTTTTAGATGTCTTTAATTACGTCTTAGTTAATTTTGCTGTTAAGCTGATAAGAATTAAGGTCATATTAGTATATAGTAACAAGCGTTTTTTACTCTGAATACACGCAGGAGAGCCCTGATCAGAGGTTATGTTATATCATAGTCTTTCAGTTGTTCAGATTTATTTTTATTTTTATTATTGGGTCTTTTATTTAGTGGTTGGTTCAGAATTTCATTAGACCTTTTTGGTTTATGTGCCTTAACCTTCTGTATTCTGCGAGAACTTCCTTGTCAGTTTTAAGGGCGTCAAAATCGAAGGATATTATTCTTATACAGTTCCACGAGGAGGCTCTGCTCATCGCTACGTATACTTGACCAGTTGAGAACATGTTTTCATCGATCATTAGGGCGGTATGAGGTAGAGTGAGACCTTGTGTTTTATGTACAGTTAATGCAAATGCATTCTGAATTGAGAATTGGCGTTGTGATGCTGGTATACCATTGATGTTGAAATATGACATCATTTTTTGTACGTTGATTTTGGTTATATTATCAGTCATGAGAAAGGTTATCTCTATATTATCATTATCTGTAAATTTATTTACTGCTCTGATGCTTCCATTGCATATTTTATGTTCGAAGAGTTTATTATCTTGTATTGTTATAGAGATTGGTAAGTTGGTATGATTTTTGAAATGATATTGGTCATTTTCGTTATCGATTATTTTGTCGTTGAGGTTATCTATAGGTTTTGATGTGATTATTTCTGGGTTTTTGTTACTTATTGGTAGGTTATCGCAGATGAAGGAGTTGATTTCTTGGGCAGTTTTGCAGAGGCTAACGATATGTGTTGAATTTATAATTGCATTTATGTTTGTTGTTTCAGAGATTTTTTGGTTATCATCGATTTTGATTTTTCGGAGAGTTGTCCAAATCTCAATTCTTGTAGGAGGTTGTAGTAGTCTAGATCATTTTTTTTGTCATTTTGTTGTGATAAGAAGGAAGGAAAAAATAGTTTTCATATTGGTGAGTAAAATATTTGTTGTCCATTGACAGGGAGGTAGTTGGGCGAGGTCACCTACTGCAAGAATTGAAATTCCTCCAAATGGTTTATGATTTTTTTGTGTTAAACCGAATATGTTGCTTATAAAAGTCAACAGTTCACCAGATACCATAGAGATTTCTTCGATTATGATCGCTTTTATTTTTAGCAGCTCTATTTTGGATTTTTCGTCATCTAATATTAGTGTTTGATAATGATTGTTATATTGTCTAATTTTGAGGGCAGAGTGGATAGTTTTGCTGCCTATGTTTTGGGCGGATACTCCAATAGAAGCTAATAATATATATTTAATATTTTTTGATTCTAACATGTTTGTTATATGTTGTATCATGAATGACTTTCCGGTTCTTGCTGATCCAGTCATAAAAAAATATGGATATTTTTTTTCTTATTCGGTACTCCAAGTATTGCATAATATATTATAGGTTGATATTAAGGATGATTTTCTAATAAGATAAGTTGATTATATATTATATCCCAAAGTTCACTTTTATCTAATTCTTCTAAAACTAAATTAATTGCTTTTTTAAATGCTTCCGAGAGTGTAATTTTCGTGATTAATGAACTATTTGATAGTTTATTTAAGGTTTGTTGGTATCTTATAGGATATTCGTTTTGAAATCTTTCTTTGAAACTTGTGCAGTTTCCAAGTAGTACACTTTGAGATCGTACAGGTATTTTCATTATTAGACGTTGAAAGAAGAAAGGTTCTCCATCATCAACTTTGTAATTTGTAAATCTTAATAGCAATAGCTTTTTCTTTTTGTTACATATCAGTTTTTTAGGTCTTGGGTTATAAATAGTTTTGAATGAATTGATGGTGATTTAATTGTAATATTATAATTTTTAAAATATTCTGGGTAGGTCATATTTTTGAATATTTCATTGCTTGGTCTATCATAATATTTATCAATTGCATCATCAAAATATGGTTTATCATGTTCATTTTCATCTTCTTTATCATCATTGTTAATTTGCAATATATATTGGTTTAACTGATCAGATTCTTAATTCTGATGGTACAGATGAAAGAAATTGTACTGCTACTGATGATATTGTTATTGGATATTGTAATAGTAGTATCATAAGTTCAATTGATCCTAATCTTCTTGCTTGTACATGCTTTTTATAAGAATCTTATTCTTTTATATCAAAAATTTCTGTTGGTTCAGCTTTAGTTGCATATTTTGTTACATATTTTCCAAATCTGATTGTAGTTATGTATTGAAAATTTATGTGTTCTTACCATATTAGCAATATTTTAGGATGATAAGGAACTATCCAATGATCAATTTCTTTTGTTCTTTTATAGATATATCTTTTAGAATTTAGTTTACAATATGTATAAGTTGAGGAAATTCTGTTTTACATAGTTTTGTATCTGTTTCTGAACCTCTGCATTTTTCTTTGTTACATTTGTGTATTTTGAATATATAAACTAATTGATAAAGTATTGATTCAATGATTTAATTTAGCATATCTACACATATTGTATTTTTTTCAATTAATTCTGATATTTTTTTTCAGTATAAGCAAATCCATGTGTGTGTATTGTTTCTCTATTTTGAAATTCATCTCTTTCAAAATAATAAAGATATTTTTCCATTACATGTTTATTTTCACTATTATAATAGATTAACAAATATATGCAATAAACTTTAAAAAGATTCTGAAATTGTACAATGGGTCTGTTAGTTAGTAAAGGATCTTTATTATCAGTATTTTTTAGTATTTCTTTTAAATGTAACCATTTATCTTTTCCTATTATCATAGAGTAAAAGATTTGTGGTAATCCATAAGTTTAGAATATTGTATTTACTTAATATTATTTTTTTTTAAAAAATGATTTAGAGGTTTGGATGGATGATAGTATTATTGTTGTAAGAGATTTATTCATAATAGGTTGGTTACACTGGTCGAAATCAAAAAAATCAGATATATAAAAATCAGCCTAAAATCAGCTTAAATTTGGCAAATTATCAAAAATCAGCCTTGCCGATTGGCATACATCAGAAATCAGCTAAGAATCAGCCAAAATTCAACCTATCTTATTTATAGCTGATTGGCATACTTATAGCCAATTGGTATATATCAAAATTCAACCTATCTCATTTATAACCAATTGACGTCTGATTGGAATGATTGTATTATTCCTTAAGTACGATAAGTACTATCATTTTTTAGAAACAATAGTATTATCGAACCTAAGAAATGATAGTTTTATCATTCCTAAAGAATGATTGTTTTATCATTTCTTAAGGATGATAGAATTATTATTTCTAAGATACGATGCATTTATCATTCTTTAGATATGATAGTATTATCATTTTTAAGGTACGATGCATTTATCATTCTTTAGGTATGATGATATTATTATTCCTTAGGGATGATGGTATTATCGTTTCTTAGGTATGATAGTTTTATCATTCCTTGGGAACAATGATATTATTGTATCTAAGGAATGATGGTATTATCATTCCTAAAAGTCCTAGATTGTATGCTGCTAGTTTTTTTACTCATTAACCTTTATCTTGTAATCTACCTAAAATACGATGCATTTATCATTTCTTAGGTATGATTGTTTTATTATTCCTTAGAGATGATAGTATTATCGTACCTAAAAATGATGATTTTATCATTTCTAAGATACGATGGTATTATTGTTCCTTAGGAATAACAATATTATCTTCCTAAAAAATGATGGTATTATCATACCTAAAGAATAATAGATTTATCGTTCCAATAAATCAAACTTTCAGATTAAACTGATTTGCTAAAATAATATTGATTTAATGTACTATTTGAATTTATTTCTGGTATATAGAAATATTTATATAAATAAGCTTAATTTTTTAACTTTTTAAAAAATAATTTCATTATTTTCAAATTTTCTCTTTTTATATTCCACTAAAATCCCGAAAAAAATCATCCAAAAAACAAAAAAACCTTAAGTAAATTTTAGTCAATTTTTGCTTTCAACTATCAAAATCAGATGAAGAAAAAACTGTATTTTAGTCAACTTTTCAAAAAATAAACTGATATTTTTTACTTTTTATAATAGAAATATGCCTCTAACTATTAAATTAGATGAAACTTAAATTGAATTTTAGTAAATTTTTCAAAAAATATACAAAACAAACTGATTTTTTACTTTTATAATAGAAACATTACTTCTAACTATCTAAATCAGATGAAATTTAAATTGAATTTTAGTTAATTTTTCTGATTTTTTTTACTTTTTATAATAGAAATATGCTTTTAACTATCAAATTAGACAAAACTTAAATTGAATTTAGTCAATTTTTCAAAAAATATACAAAAAACAAACTGATTTTTTTTATTTTTTATAATAAAAATATGCCTCTAATTATCAAATTAGATAAACCTTAAATTGAATTTTAGTCAATTTTTCAAAAAATATACAAAAAAAACAAACTGATTTTTTTTACTTTTTATAATAAAAACATATCTTCAACTATTAAATCAGACAAAACTTAAATTGAATTTTAGTCAATTTTTCAAAAAATATATAAAAAATAAACTGATTTTTTTTATTTTTTATAATAAAAATATGCCTCTAACTATCAAAATTAGATGAAACTTTAGTTGAATTTTATTAATTAATCAATCAACTTTTCAAATAATAAGCTGATTTTTTTATTTCTATAATTAAAAAAAAATAATTTCAAATGATTTGGTAAAAAAGAATAAATTTTTTATTTTTTATTAATTTATTTATTATTTTTGAAGGATTTTTGAAAGAAAAATAGATTATATTTTATTAATTTATTCTTTTTTTTAAAAAATGACAATATTATGATAATGAATATTTAAGATAATTTAAGGGAATTTTAGGAGAAAAATGGATTATATTTTTA
>CAJVPP010003841.1:0-10610 GCA_910592005.1 Funneliformis mosseae | reverse complement strand
AAAAAAAATTTAATAGATATTATTAATTAACTTTAAGAATTATGAGGGGTCAGATACTTATGACCGCTACTGTATATATCATGTGACTAATATTTTATCATTAAAATCACATCTTTACATCTTTATTATACTTTATTCTTTACATAATCATTATACAGGTAATTTTTTAATTTTTTAATATCAGTAAAGTAATATTAATATTAGCTATATTATATGATCTATATTTAAATACATCTTATATAAATAAAATTGTTTAAAATTTATTATTTAAATATATTAAAAAATAAATATATTAAAATAATAATTATAATAATTATTTAATAATATTAGATAAAAAAGAATAAAAAGAATTTTAAGTTTAAATATTTTAAATTATTATTAATTTTTATTAATAATATTAAAAATCATTTTAAATAGTCAAATTATATTTTATAAAATAAATTTAAAATAATTAAAAAAATCTATAAATTGATAAAAATATTTATATATAATATATAATTATAATCATAAATATTACATAAATATAATTCTAAATTTATAATGATTTAATTTATATAAATAAATTTTTGTTTATAAAAATAATATAAAAAGATTACTAAAAAAATCAGATTTTGAAAATTGTTAATAATTTTGATTTTTATTACATTTTATTTTTATTTTGGTTAAAAAATTTACAGAGTTTAATTTTTCTAGTAAACTTCCTTATATAATTTATTAAATTAATAATAATTTTTTATATATTATTATACTTTATAAAAAATTTGCATATGTTTTTCATTATTATAAATAAGTTTTGTATACATTTTTTGAAATTTTGTAACACATTTTCTTATATTTTATAAGGAATTTTTAGCATTTTTTTATAAAAAATGATGTATAAGGAATTGTTAATTAATAATATATAAAAATAATAAAAAAAATTATATTTTATTACATTGAAAATTATAAGGTTTTTATATTAAAAATTATAAGATTTTTACAATAAAATTATATGTTTTTAAAAATTAATATTTTTTTGATTGATTTATACTGAAAATAAAAGAATTAATGGATTTATTATAATTTATAAAATTTATACTAATATTATAAATAGTACCATACATTACAATAAAAAAAATTTAAGTCTTCTGCTGATATTTGATATAAATTGGATCTTTTACTCAAAATAAATATAAATACATCAGGAATATTTTTAATGCAAAGTATTGTATAAGATTTGTAAATTTATGTAAATTTTACAGAATAAGGTTACTAATATTTATATTTTAGCGTAATACTTTATATTATTTACTAATTGTAATATTTACAATTTATAATATAATATTATGCTAGTTAAAGTATTAATCCTTAAATATTTTTTTTCTCATATTTTAAATCTATACTTTGATAAAATATTTGCATACATTAGAAGATTTTATATATCAAAAATAGATTGAAAATTGAATATAGAGTCAAGTTTATTAAGTAGTTAAAAAAGTAAATATTAGTTGCTAGACTTTCTTTTTTTCATATTTGGTGGTGATAATGATTTTGAAGAAGATATTGTAAAGCTATTTTCTGTATTACTATCTAAACTAATTTGAGAAATATAATATAATAATGATAGATTAACATGTAATATATTCTATAATTATAAAAATATGTTAAATTTTTAACAAGTAAAATAAAATTTGAATAAGATTTACTGTTAACAAACCTTTATTGTCAATAATATTTTAACAAAATTAAATATAATTTCCTTATTATTTAGTTGAATTGAAATTTTAACAGTTTGTAAATCATAGAGACAATATATCTTATTTATATCTTAAATTAGAATATTTAGATGTATTTTATTTCTAGCAATTTGGATTTCAATAATACTAAAATTATCATTTTCTAGTTTGCATCCTTTGTAAATCTAATATATTTCATCATTTATCTCTCTTTAAGATTTATCTGATCATCTTTCTTTTATTGTCTATTACAAATAATATGAAAACTTTTACCATAAATTAATTCATATGTCCTATGCAATTTTCATTAAATTTTTCTTCTGGCTTTCTCTACACTCTTCCCTATCCAGTTTTTTGAAACTGTGAAAATATAGACTCATCTGTTCAGACTATCTTTTTCTAGTCTTTTACAGTCCAATGTTTTCTTTCTATTACCTATATAAGTCATTTATTTTGAGATTAGAGGTTTCTTTTGAGAAATACAGAAATATACATTTTTCTTGTAAAATGCACAATAAATTATTTTTGTAGAGACTAGCTTATTAATTTTAGCAGAAAATATATTAGTAATTTTTACTAGACTTTTTTGTCTTAGTTCTTTATTTTTGAGAACCATTGTCTTAAATCTTTGTCTTTTTTGGCTATTGATCAAGCAGGATCAATCTGATTATTTTTAGAAAGTACTTCTGATTTATAAGCTGCAAGATATCTTATAATGGTTATTTAATAATATCCTATAGCTTTTACAATCTCAGTATTGTTGTGGCCTAATTTTTTGGCTGCAATAATGTCTCTCTTTTGTATAGGAGTTAATTCTTTAGCAAGACCCATCGTATGCGCAAAGTAGAAAATGATAGAGATTTTTAAATCCAATCTTTACAATCTTTAACATATTAAATCAAAACAATAAATAAATAATCTATTTAGGAAATATATAGCAAATATAATATAAAAATTACATAGCTAATTATATATTAACAATTTATTAAATCAGATAAATTTTGACTGTGCAATATTTTTGTTCCTTCTCAGTAGTTCTACTAAAACCATTTTCAAGTATAAAAATTAAGGAGTCACATACATTACAATATATATAATTAGATGAAAGACTATAGATCCTATCACTTCTTTTAATTAATTTTCCATATATTGTAATGTATCCATTCCCTGAAAGGATTCTTAGATTCTCTTTTAGAATTTTCCTAAATAGATCACAAATGCGAAAGCATCATATTTATAATATTTCATGATTATATCATTTATCTAAAGAATATAATGCTTCTAATATTCTTCTATATTCTTCAAAGTTTACATCACTATAGCCTACATTAACTAGCTTATATTAGATTCTACTATCTAAATCTATATTAGCATTTTGGTAGATTATAATAGATTATAATGATTTTATAATATTTTAGCGATTTTAGCTAATTTAGCAATATTATACTATAATAAATCCAAATTTATTTTTATTTGATTGTTTGAATAAAAACTGATTCATATTTTTTTGATTCAGTATAATATATATAAAATCATTTAATAGTGAGTATAAAAGGAGCAGTATCATATGATATACTCAACAGTAAATGTATAGTTACTGCGAAGAATTATCCTATTGTGCATGATATATATAATTCTAATATTATGATTCAGAACAGCTAAATTATACACAGCATCTTCAGCTAAAATTTGTATCACATATAATTCTTTTTAGTTCCCCGCCAGTTTTATGAAAGTTCTAAGAGAGTTTTAGAAACTAGTGAGTTTCTATAAATTATGAGATGATTGACCAATCAGATTCTACCTCTCTTGATCTATCAATATGATAGCTAAGCCACTGTTATTATTCGATTAAATCAATATATTGATTAATTAATTTATCTTACAATAATTCTAATACATCACTCGATATTATTTTATAAAACACCCTTTAAGAATTTTCTTACTATGTAGTTAACTATGAAGTTCTCTGATACTCAACTTAGCATTTTTATTAATGAACATAAGAATAAAAATGTAAAATATCACACTATTACAAATAAAAACAAGTATTTTTTTTGAAATCAGATTATAGAAAAAACTAATTACTTCACTGGTAAAGTCTACCATAAAAAATTCTTAGGTCTTATAAAAGCTTCTTATGTAAGTAGCATAGAGTCCTCTTGGACTGCCTACTTATTTTCTATGAAGACCTGTCTACTCAATAATACAATATGAAGGATTCTGACCTATTACTGGAAAGAGGAGTTTTTATCAACCTAATTTAGAATAGCTGTCTAACACAGTTAATACGCCTAAACTATCAAAATCATTTTAAGAATTGAACTCAAGCCTCTCAATCCCTAATTGATTTATAGTCACTTATTTTTCATTATTTTTTAGATGCAAAATAATATAAAGAAGGAATTGAAAATAAAAAGAGCCTAGCTGGGAAAAAGATCTATGAGAAGTTTTCATCAAAGTTCTGGCTAAAGTCTGATATGCATTTAGAGAAATTTTTTTGAGAGATACTTTCATTGATAATATTATTTTTAAAATCACAATTCAGACAAACATGTAGTAGAAGTATTAAAGGATCAAACAGGATGAGTTCATCATCTCACTCATCAAATACTAGATCTAAATGAATATTGAATATTATAGATTTATTCAAAATCTCTTCTTCAGTATCAAGACTAATAATGCTATTCATAGAAGTATCTGCATTTTTTAGGCTTATTATTCTTACTTTTACCGTATACTCTTGAAAATAAGCACCCCTTTTTTATTATAAGAGTGCTTATTTTTGAGAGATTTTTAAAATTTTTTTAAATTGTATGACAATCTTGTGAGATCGAATGACGATCTTTAATAATAAATCACGCATACTACGCGTTTGAGTATAATGTGTATTCTGCACTTACTATGCATAACCCTGTGACTTTTTTTATAAATGGTAACGGTCAAATGTAAACGTAATTCATATTCTATTAAACAAAAAAAAGAGGTTGTTACTTATGCAAAACAAGTAGGAAGAAATAAAGCAGCAAGTCATTTTGAACTTGATACTAGTATAGTTGGAAAATGGATGAAAGCCAGTTCAAAATGGAATGAAGTAGACCAAAATAATAAAAGAATTGGTTCAGGCTGAAAACCTTTTTATTCTGAGTCTGAAAAAAGATTGTATAATTGGATTATGAAATAGAGAAAACAAGGTTTAGCAGTAACTTATGCAATTGCAAAAGTTAAAATATTAGAATTTTTAGAAATATATAATATAACCTCAGCAATACCAGTAACAGCAACATCCACAACATTAACACCGGTAACAGCAATGGCAGCTGAAACTTTTAAAATATCTGATGCTTGGATATCTTCATTTATAAAAAGATATAAATTGGTATGGCGGAGACGTATAAAAGTTTCACAAAAACTCCCTACACAAACTAAAGAAATTTTAGAAAAGTTTTGTCAATTTATTATCCATCTTAGACTTAAAAAATCCTTTGAACTACATAATATTTTTAATATGAATGAGACTCTGGTCTGGTTTGATATGGCTAAAAACTTTAGCATTGGTCAAAAAGGTGAGAAAACAATTCATATTTGTACGATGGGTAATGAGAAAACCTGTTTTACTGTTGTTTTGACATGTATTGCAGGTAAGGAGTCTGTAAATCTAAAAAAAAATTTTTTTAATTTAAAAAATTTATTTAAAAAAAATGACTTTTTCATATAATAGATAGTACAAAATACCCTCCAATTTGTATATTCAAAGGAAAAAGATTACCAAAAGGAGAATGTATTCCTTCTGATATATTTGTCTGGTTCTAAGATAACGGCTGGATGGATTCCAAATTAATGCTACAATATATTGATTATCTTAGTAATGAGAATAATAATAGATCTAGAATACTAATATTAATGGTATATGATTCTTTTAAAGGTCATTTAAAAGATTCAGTTAAGGGCAAGTTTAAAGAAAATGATTATAACTTAGCAGTCATTCCAGGTGGCTTAACCAGTATATGTCAACCTCTTGACGTAGCCATTAATAAACCTTTTAAAGACAATCTTAGAAAAGAATGGCATTTGTGAATGGCCAATGGTGATACCAGTTATACTGCTAAAGGTAATCTTTAACGTGCTAAGCTTGGTGATATATGCAGATGAGTAAAACGATCATGGGAGCAAGTTTCTAACAAAATAATTATAAATTCTTTTAAAACTTATCATATATCCGATTCATTAGATGATTTAAGTATTAGTGATGGTAATTCTGATAAAGAAAATATTAGCAATGTCGAGTAGGTAATATAGCTTATTTTTCCCTTTTATTTGTAAATATAATAATCTTTTATATGAATTTAATAAAATTTAATATAATGTTCAGGGGTGCTTAATTTCAAAGGATATATAAATATGAGGATACTTATTTTTGAGGGATGCTTATTTTCGAGAGTATACAGTAAACGACTTCCACTAATCTGCAATAAATCCAGAAAATTCATCACCAGTCACTATTTTATTAGGTATTTGCCTAAATCTATTGAAACTTGAATGTGCTTAGCATATTGTTCCATTAATTTTAGATTTTCTTTAGTCAATTTTTTATCATTGATCTATAACCTTTTAACAATCCAGTGAGTAATACCAAAAAATAGGTTATGCATTGGATTAACAATAAGGTATCTTATCAGAGTAAAATAAAAAAGTCTTAATAATTCAGACAAACGTACATATGTATTAAATAAATGTTGTCTCCTTTCATCTTCTGATTTGCAATACCACCAGTTCTCTGCATTTTGCCAATGTTCTTCAAGATTACGTTCTCAAAACCATACAGATATATTATCAAATCTACTAAAATTAGATTTTTTACCATCAATATTTACCCTTTTGTAACACTAATGATAATCAACCAGAGCTGATATATGATCACATAATTTTCTAGCAGCTGGAATATTATTAGAATAGCATATAATTGCTAGCTAAATTCTTTTACCTTGTAAATGTTTATTGGTTAAAGGTAAAAGAAAATTACTCCAAAATTCTAATAATTTGTCTATGATCAGTGATAGGTAGTAGTTTATTCTATGCAGCTTTACTTCTTTTAGTCCTGACAGTAACCCAAGATATAGCATATTCTCTCGTTTAAATCTTAGTGCTCGAGAAAGGTTGCATATAACTTTGTATGTTATACCGCTACTGTATGCTGATAATTTTAATAGTTAGAACTAATCAAAATTAATCATAATTCCTAAATGTGAATTAACAATTTCAATTGTAAAAAATCTGGAAGTTTCAAATATCTCAAGATTTAATAAGAAAATTTTCCAAATTACGCTATCATAAATATTTGATAATAACCCTATAGTTACATCCTGTTTTGTCCATTTTCTTAAATATGATTCAAATCTGATTATTGATATATTGTAATCAATTAGGACTTCAAAGATAGTATGAAAAAAATCATCTTTAGTATTCTTTTATAACCTCTAACTACCAGAACCTACTTTGTTAATTCTGTTTTACAAGGTTTTCTTTAGTTATGTTTTGAATGGTTTGGGAATTCTACATGATTATATTTGAACCCATTATTTGACTGACCGGTTACATCTTCTGGCAAAATATCTGACACTTTATATAAAGTGTTACAACTCAGATATACTGCATATTTCTTTTCATGTTTAATAATATACAACAGCTTTTTTGCCATATAAGAACTTGAAGGAAAATTATCAAATTGTAACCAATCAGCATCCAATAAAGCTATCCTGAAAAACTTGATAAGTGAATCAATGGCAACATCAGAAAGACGAAATCTTTCTTAGTATTTAAATATCCATAACAATATTCATGAATCATTACAATTACTGCTTGTATTAGAATATTCAGATTCAGGATCATTCATATCAGAAGTAGTGAATTGTTCAAATAGGACATCATCTTCATTATCATTTAAATCACTATCAACAGGTGAATCAACATCTTCGATATCTCTGCCCTTTTCTTTAGGCTTAAGCTTTAGTTCCGTATTATAATGATACTTGTTATAATATTTTCATATTTTGGTATATTCAGATTATCTAACGAAGAAGAAGCATTAGAAGAAGATGAACTATCAAAACTGTTTGATAAATCACCATTGGATGAATCTGATGAAGTTTAATTTTGTTCGATCAGTTCATTCTTTCTACCCTTTTTTCTTAGTAGCCTGGATATAATTGTTTAATACTGATTTATTTCTTTTTGATATTTCTTGTATATTTTAGGATCTATCAATTTGCTACTATTACAGTGCAATATGCATTTACATTCAACCAGTTTCCTAGTTTTAGGATCTTTAGAGCTTTTGTTAACACTTTTTTTTTGACTTTATCATTTGTGAAAAGAAATCAACAAGGAATAATTACTGGACCTAATTAATATATCTATAATCAATCAATAAGAAATATTATATTAAAATTAAACAATATATTATATGTAAAAGTTTATTATAATAAATAAGAAAGAATGATTTGAATTACATTAGAATTCAATAATATATTACAGGTAAAAGCTTATCAAAAGTTTATGATCAAACAATAATAACTTTATAGGAAGGTATATATTTAATGAAAAGACTGATTGTTAAATAAATCACTTTTTTTTAAATGGTTTTTTTTTAATAAAGGTGAAAAATTCTTTAACATTTTTTTTTTAAAAAAAGGTTAACTTTCGGTATAAATATGACCTCTGAAAGTGAAAGCCAAAGAAAAAATACAAACAAAAAATACCATAAAACTATTGCCTCTAAGAGAGAAAAGAATAAACGACACAGCAAAAAGAAATAGTAACTTTATTAATTCTAATCAGTTTATTTATTATTTATTTTTACTTTTATTTCTATTATTTCTGTTAATACTAGTTCATATAAATCAGCTTCTAACAGTTCCAAAGGTTCTGATTCTGATAATGATAAATATGAAAATAAGCAATTGAAAGAAGATGAAAGTTATATCAGTACATTTATATCTAACATATTTACTACTTTTATTACAAAAAATCCATACAGAGGATCTTTTATATATACATTTTAATTGAATTTGTTATCTTTTGTTTGATTGTTTACTGATTAATTACTGTTGTTCTACTTAAATTATATGATTTCTTTAAAACTATAAAAGAAGCTCTGCAAAAACAAGTCAATAAGATCAGAAGTCTATTGAAGCCTATTGTAAAAGGCAAACAGAAGAAAATAGACTCAAAGGATCTAATAATTGATTGGACTGGAGTAACTATTGGCTCTCAAAAGAGTCAAACTTTCACATCTAAAGTCTCAAGCACTTAGTCTAAAGCAAGTACTTCTTCTGAGGTTGAGGCTACTCGCTTACCTAAAGTAAACTCCCGATTTAAAGCAAGTACTTTAAAAAATACTCCAAAAATATTATGAAATGATCACGATCATATATAAGACACTCTAAAAGTAGTTCTAATAATAATCAAAGTAGTTTTGATCAAGATCATAATGATTTCAATCGGTTCTCTTTTTCTTCTTCCTCCTTCTCTTCTTTACCTTTATCTTCATCTTGTCAACCTGTGTATCTTTTCTACAAAGATATTAATAAAGACATAAAAGATGTGTTGAAGATAAATTATTTTACTTTCAGTTATTGTAACGCTTTAATGTTTTATTAATTGATTATATATATATATATATATTACAAGTAGTCTGAAATAGTCAGGATTATGAGCTAATTACTAGATGATAAAAGGCTTGATATAAATAAAACTTTTGATAGCTAAAAAGGAAATGTTAATAGATACGTAATACTGGTTATTCAAAAGACTATTAAGAATAAATTCTATGTTACTAATGGTATCGTAAAATATATTATATATGAACAACACTACTATCAATGGAAATATAATCTTAATAAAAGTCAACAAAATCCCAATTAGAATGACACTGAAAGTAGATGAAAACACACTAATTTGCATCGTAATGATGTAAGTAAAAATTAAATTATTTGTTTATTTCTTATTATTTTTTATTAATTAAACTATTTTAGAAACGAGAATGCTAAATGAAGGTAATTGATAAGTTAATAAAATTGGATGATAGTTTAGTGATGAAGTTTCGTAAAAATAAATTTCTGCTTATTCAGGATGACAATCGTTATCATAGCCTGGAAGTTTTAGAAACTGATAATGATGATCCTAATAAATGAAAGATTACTATTAGGGATTTCAAGTGGTGTTCTGTAACAGTAAGTTTTAATTGTATTGTTTTATTTCAATTCCATTCATTTAATTTGAGTTCTTACTTTTTAGTTACGAAAATTTTTATGAAACTATGTAAATAAGTTTCAAAATATAACATCCTCTAACTGAACAAGAAAATGAGTATTTGACAATACATAATTTGCTTTTACTGAAGAAAAAGCTTCTGTAAATATTCTTAATTAAAGTAGAGCTGGCTATAATAGATCCTTAAAGCTATTAGTTGAAAAAAGTATTAACAGAATGCAAGATAACAATGAGCAAAAAATTGATGAGGGAGAGTGTAGGGAGGGTAAAAATAATAATGAAGAGGAAAGTTCAGATGATAGAAGCGATTATAATAATAAGGGTGATAGAGATAATAGTGAATATAATGATAGTAGTAGTATTGATAGTAGTAATAATAATAATTGAAATAATCACAATTATTAATATTGGTGAAGGTAACAAAGTGAAGAACAATAATAGTCCAGTAGTAAGAAACTGAATTTTTAATAAATCAATCGGTATACCAATTTATACTATTTCTGACATAAAAATTAAGTTAAATGTTAACAATCGGGATATTAATATCTAATTACAGTCAACTCTTTCTACAACGAATTTTGATATAACGAATTTTACAATACAACGGATTTTCAGTGTCGGACA
>CAJVPP010003840.1:0-10610 GCA_910592005.1 Funneliformis mosseae | reverse complement strand
ACAACTTTAACAACTCTGTCAACTTCGTCAACTTTGTCAACTATGTCGATCATTTTGATCACATGACTTATCCGTAGTGTAGTCACGGATCACGGTTTCACAGTCTAAATACTGAAGTACGCTGTTCATTTTCATAATTTATGCTTCATGTTACTGCGTTTGAACATCCGTACTTAATGAACAAGTATTCTTCAAAGGCTTATTTCATTTAATCAAACTGTTATGAATTAAAATACGCATTACATTAAAAAAAGCTCATTAGTTCCATGAATATACATTGATAAAATTATAAATTAGTATTTCATACTTTTATTATTTTTCAGTTAACTTATTTTTATTTAAACATTTGTCGTTCAAGTAATGCAATTCTTTTGAGCGCCATTGTATATACAGCCAACGAGGTTGGAAACAATCCTTAACCGTTTTTCTCTGACGAAACTATAAATTTATTTAGAACAACGAAAACTTTGTAACCATCTGAATCAAACCTTAATAGAGTTTGGTTTTTAAATTGTCATTAACTTTGGGCAAAATTAAGATAAATGATAGACTGTAAATGACAATAATTAATTTTGGGTAGAAATTAAGTTAAAACAAACAAATATTTATTAAATAAATACATACACTTAGAGTTATTTGCTAAAGCAATAAATTTTTGATGAAAGCTTTAATAGGATGTGTTATAGGTACTTGTTTCCAGGTCCTCGATTTGGAATGCTGGATTATGACGGAGGAGCGTCAAAATTTGGATTATTAAAAATTGGAACACTGGGAGATGTGTCTCTGTATTCAGGTGGAGCATCAAGATTTGGAACATTGTCACGATTTCTCTTTTCGGACGGATCATTTGCTAAACAGCAACAGCAGCATGGTAAGATCAAAAATGGGGGAATTATGGTAAAAAGTGTCCAAAATGAAGTAGGTGGTTCAACTGTAACTCGAAAAACCGTATTTCCAAGGTCATTTTCGAGAAAAATGTTATAATTATCCGACAAATCAAGACCGTAGATATCATATGTGGGAGAGCCAATCACTGGAACCGACCAGAAGATAACGAAATTGCTTGAAATGTCGTCATTCATGGAAAAGATGGCATGACCCTTCACACCACCAAGAAAATGACTTGTAACACTAGAAAATGCCTCTGCCTGACCATTTGCAAGAGGGTATATTTGTGGTTCACAGCTAATTTTGTATTTGTTATCATTTGATGTAATCCAACGACCACTTTCAAGACTGGCAACGACCATTTCCATATCATGACCGCTATTATTAATGAGAACAATTGTGGCGACGCGTGAATGATGTTTCGAAGCAAATTGGCGAGCTAGGAGGGGGCAACATTCTAGACTTGATCCGTTTTGACAATAAAATGTACCAATATCTTGTTCAAATAAAGGAGTATCCTGTCCATTGAAAGAATCAATATCTTGCTCAGTTAATAAACTGCCAACAACCTCTTGATCAGTTAAAGAAACAATCTCTTGTTTAGTTGAAGGAAAGGAATTAATAAGCGTTGATTGAATTATAAGAAAAAGAAAGATATTGATTGTGATGACTAACGACTTAGATGACATCATGTTTTAATATTGAAAATTACAAGTTATATTCTAACTAAACTTTTGAATTAGAAATGCACTTGCAAGGTCGTAAAAATTCGAAAATTAAAATCTTGCACTTTGAAACTTTATCCAGATTAAAAATTATTTTTTCATATTTAAATAAAAGGCGGCGAAGAAGAAAAGAAATGGTGTGTACAAAAATACCTTGTGATCTTAAATCATAATTTTGTGAAACCTATGAGGGAATTTAGCATTAGTAATCTGTAATTAATTAATTGTACTACGTTTAATCAGATCATTACCTGTTATCAGAAAGGCTCTGTGACAAAATAACTGCAATGATGGAAATGATATTCTAGAAATTCAAGACATCAAAAAATGATTTTTTGTTTACGATGACTTTCTATAGTTTTATTGTTTTCAAATATTGCCTAACTTTTCAAAATTCACGAGTTGGTTTTTATAATCAAAAATTTTATCCTAAATATTTACTTTAATTAACCTCATATTTTCATTTTCGTTTTTAATTCATCCATATTTGATATGTTAAAACAAATTTCTTCACCAAGTTTATTTCCAAAATGATGATAGTATTTTGTTTGATTTTATATTTAATGAGAAAAAACAGAAAGCATGATATTGCTTTAATAAAATAAAAAGCAGTAACAAATGGATGCGATGCGATGATTTAAAGTAAACGTAAAGATGCAATGAAATATAATAATTTATTTAAAAAAAAATAGAGATGAGACTTTTTTTTAAGAAAGAAAAAAAAATAAATAAGGAATGGCACATTAGGTTCGAGAAAATATCATTCAAATATCGCATGTAAACTACACATTATAAAATTATTTAGCAATTATGATAAAATTAATAACGGTATTCGATCTACCTTTACTAGGTCAACAATTCGCTATTATTTTGAAAGCTGGATTCACGCACTCTAATTGTTCATTACAAAATTGTTATCATTCATCAAAACGCATAATTTACCTGGTGACATTTATTATAAAAATGCTGGTTTCGCCCAAAAGAAAAAAGCAGGTTGATTAAGATTTAAGATAACATTTAGTTCCATTTCCGCTATATAGCATAAATCACTTACAAACGATGACATTAAGTGCTTGCATTTCGAATAATATCATCATCATCCTCAATTTATGGCTCTTTCGCAAATAGATGTGATTCATTGGATGAAAATTTGGTATTGGAAAATAATTTATGAAGATTAATTTTAAGAAAGGTATTTGAACGAAAGCTTTAAAGAATTGTCGATAGCTTCTATAGCTGCTGTTTCTCTCATCATGAAGTAATAATAATTTTAAACAACATAAATTATCGTGTAAATGAAAATATTGAATGTACAATTGAATAATGAAATGTCTAGTTCTATACGCGAATAATATTAAAAATATTATACAAATATTTTGTTCCGGTTAATTAACTTTAAAAAATTTTTATTTTATTACTTTTGATACTTTTAGAAACTATCAAAACTGAAACGCCATGATATAAACTAACAAAAAAGGTGAAATTTTACAAAAAAAAAAAAAATGTCTTGAAAAAATAAGCTTTTAAAACTAAAGTATGAAAAAAAATCACACAAATAATTTTGATGATAAATAAATGATTGACGAAAATTAAATAATTTTAGCAGCTAGATTGCTAAAGTTAGATTAAAAAGAAATAAGTGGATAGTTGTTAATGCATTGAGATTTAAAGATTGGAGATGATATCTATATAGAGGTTAAGTAAAGTTGGTAAGAAACTGAGTAGGGTTAATTAACCATTTATTATAGTTGAGAAAAGTTGAGATGATAAACAAGTTATTTTAGCGAGTTCTGTTAATCTTCGATATCATTGCAACCCACCTAAAGTCCTTAGTATGTCGTCCTTATTTAGCACCATGGATTATTAATTCAAGATTTCTGACCCTTTCTTCTAATTCATTAATAATTTCTCGCTTTTCTTTGGATACTTCTTCTCGTTCACTAATCTTTTCTTCTAAATTATTAATTGTTTCATGCTTAATTTCGGCTTCTTCTTGTTTTCTAATCTTTTCTTCTAAATTATTAATAGTTTCATGCTTGATTTCGGCTTCTTCTCGTTTTCTAATCTTTTCTTCTAAATTTTTGGATTGTAAAAGTAACCCTTTGTTACTCTGGTCTAATTCATTAACTCTAGCTTCCAAGACTTTTAGGGTTTTTTCTATGTTAACCATTTCCAAATATTTATTTTTATAATTTATTCGGATGATTATTCCAGTAGAAGTTTCTGTAAAGAAACTTTTTTTTTTATTTTTCAGCCTTCGGTTTAAATTTTATCCCCACATAATGAACTTCCATAAATATTCTAGTCAACTCGGATAACTCAAAAAAGGATCTAACCGGTTCTTACATTGGATCGTCGGTGACATTTCTTGCCAAATAAAGTTATCTCAATAAAAGGCTATATGTCGATTAATAAAAACTGGGTAAGAAACCTTAAATATGTACGCACTTTAATTGATTCTTTATTAATTCATCGGTATTAAATGTGATTTTTTGTAAATATTTGGCAATAAAAAGTTTTTCAATATTCATGGACGTTTATATAAAAAAAATAAGGTAGTGCATTTAATTTAATGAATATTGTTAAAGTTGGAATGTAAACTTGATAAAAAAGACTGTTTTGAAACATGACACAATAAAGTTACAATGATTAATCAGTTTTGTTTTTTTAAAAAAAACTATAGTTGCTTGCTATTTTAGAACCAGATATTTTATTCTTTAACTATGCGTAAGATAAACGGTGATCATTTTTTAGTAAAATTACCAGTAATATTTCTTTATGAACCTTAAACTAAAATAATGTTAAATGAACCAATCGTTGATCAGCCTTGTTATGCTGCTTCGTGATGAAAAATTCTTTTTTATATGAAAATCCTCTTTGAAAAGCAGTTGAAGCTAACATAACCATATTAGGAGGTGGAATTAATACTTGTTATTCCATACGTAGTGAATAAGCGCATGTGATTTTAATATTAACTCTGAATAACCTAAGTAATTCGTAACGAAGTATGGAATAACAAGCTTATCTCATTGTGTATGACGTATACACCGGTAAAGTTACTTTTGTTTTATTTAATATTTAGTAAGCTCTATTGACATTTACTGTGATTACACTTGTGATTATACTTGCGAGTATATTGCAATTACACTTATATTATAAGTTTATTTTATTTTTTTAAGTGAAGTTTTAAAGTGAAGAGTTATATATTTACATAGGGATGGTTATTCTACAAACAAATAGTGAAATTATTATATCTGAGTAAATCTATGATAAATAAAATTATCTGTATTTTTAAAAAGTGGGGATGCGTAAATAATCCATTAAAAGGTATACAAGAAAAAAGAAAAATATTGGGCAGGCATGATTTAAATGCAATTTATTATTATAATTTTTCTTATACTTAATAACTCAAATATTATTTATTTTAAATAATGATATTTAGATTCTTAAAGTGTTAATTAAAGAAAAAAAAGATTGATTTCTTGATGAATTGATGATAGAAATGAAAATCAAAATGGAAAAAAATTGTAATACCTACTACAAAGGGTCGCCAAAGTCTCTGAATGCTTTTTGGCTCAATAAATCATTTAAAATTTTTAAAATTTAATTAAAAAATTTATTTAAAATTTATTAAAAATGACATAAAATAAATTTCGTACTAATTAATTAGTATTTAGTCAGACCTCCATTTGCTTCAATTACAGCTTGAATTTATTATAGCATATTATTAACCAAATTTTCAATAATATATATGAAAATTTCTCTCCATGGCTTTTTAATATGCCACTTTAGTTCAACAATATTAGAAGGCATTTTTCCTTTCACAGATACTTTTCTTAACATCAGCTCACAGATTTTTGATCAGGTTAATATCTAAACTTGAGCAGGCCATAAAAAAATATTCATATCATTTTTTGCATAAAAATTCTTCACCTGCTTCATTTTGTGAGGCCAAGCATTATCCTCCTGAAAACTATCATCACCATTTGGAAATACATTTTAAAGTACAATTCACATAAACAAGATTCAAAACGTCATATAACTGCAGAATTGCTAAATCATATGAAATTGCTAATATTCAATCACTACTATAAAGTGGTGTTTAGAACTTTTATTGACCCTCTGTATTTGAAAAGCATTAAATTACTTAGAAATTACAAGAAATTTTTTATGAATTTGTATTGTAAATTTATGGAAATTTTAACTAAGTATAAAAACTATTTTATTAGATTAAATTATAGCCAAAGAATAAAATAAAATATTAAGAAATACTTTTATGGTAAAATGTATAATAAATAATTACTAGAACAATTTATTTTTTTAGACAAAACTTTAAAAGACGAGAGATCTCTTTCAAGATTATACAAATATTTATTTAGAAATCAACTAGCAATTTAAAAAGTTATTTTATTAATAGGAATTAAATATACTATTCTTTCAGTACATTTATGATATTATTAAAATTAAAATTATAGAAAGTAGTTATAACAAACAATTATTTCAAGAATTTATTATTTTTCAATTGTAAGTAATTAAATAACATTTATATTTATATATACAGTAAATGTTAACAAAAAATTTTATTTATAAATTTCACAAATGTTGACTTTTCTACTAAAGAATAGTATACTTATTATAGATAATATTAAAATCTATCATAAAAAATAAATTATATAAATAGTTGAAGAATTCAATAGAAAAGTTTTATTTTTATTATCTAATTCTTCAGATTTTTATCCAATTAAGTTGATCTTTTTAGTGATTAAAAGTTAATTAAAAAAAATATAATAAATTTATTAAATTATTTAATAATCTGAAATATCTTTTATATTAACTTATGCATAAATAAATTTACAAATAGCTAAATCATTTTATGCTAAATCAATTTATTTGTAAAATAAAAATTTTATTGAATAAAAAATTTAGAGTTTAATGATAAAATCAAAATTTATTTACATATTTATTAAAAATACATTAAATTATTCAAAAAAATTATCCTATATTATTATTATAATTCAAAAAAAAATCTTTATAAAATTATTAGATTATTATAAATTAAAAAAATTATTCTGTATAATATTTAGCTACTTAAACTAAGATTTTTTTCTCAATAATACTAATTTCAAACTAATTATATCATCATTATTTAATGTAAGAATTATATTAACAGTAATTTTCTCTTTTACAAATTTCTTTAAATGTTTTGTATAATTCCTTTCTCCATGATTATGATTTAAATCATTCAAAAAAGTTTTAATAGAAGGTGATAATAATGAATAATATATATTATATTGTGATAGATTATAATAATAATTTATATATATATTAAGAGAAGATAATAATAGTAATAATAGTAATTATAATACAGTCAACTCTTGTTATAGCGAACTCTTGATATAACGAATTTTTTGAACAAATATAATAAAAATACTCTTGTTATAGCGAATTGGCCAATCAAATCTCTTAAAATCTTCA
Source organism: Funneliformis mosseae (assembly GCA_910592005.1). Classification (NCBI taxonomy): domain Eukaryota; kingdom Fungi; phylum Glomeromycota; class Glomeromycetes; order Glomerales; family Glomeraceae; genus Funneliformis; species Funneliformis mosseae. Next base: position 3,522 of record CAJVPP010003840.1, on the reverse strand, counting down.
CTATAGCCTTATAGCGAAGTTGAGGTCTAGGATATAGAGTTCGTTATAATAAGAGTTGACTGTAGTAGTAATTGCATTTGTTGTATTTATTACAATGAAGAAAGTTAATAAAGATAATTAAACTATATATAAAAATATTCTAAAAAATAGTAAATATTAAATAAAAGGTGAATGAAATTGCAAATTAATTTCTATAGTAGTAATAGTAATATTTTTCTTAATTTTAGAAATAAACAATAATAATATAGATATATGCTTAATTATAAAAATACTAGCAATTTATATAATTAAAATTAGATCTTATATTATATTTAATTTTAATTTTTTAGTTGAAATGAAGTAAGAAAAATTTTGAGTATATGATTTTAATATTAGTTTTTTAAAATAACTTAATAAATCTAATATATTATTCACAAAAAATTAAATGAGGTAATTTTAATATGAATAAATTTAGTATAAAATATTCATTGTTATTATACATTAAAATAATTCTTTATAAATTTAGCTTTTTATAATTTATGCTATTGATTTAAATAAAAGATATTTCAGTTTTTTATTTTTTTTAAATAAATATTATATATTATATATGTCTAATGATGTCAAATAGACATTCAATTAGATGCTAATCATCCTTCCTACAGTTGTCTAATTGAAAACTGGTTAACAAATATTAAGATTAATTTACAAATGCTGATTATGGTTGATTTATGGTGGCAATCAAACATAAATTACCTTATTACCAGACTACCATAAGGTTATTCACTTGTAAACAGTCGTGTGTAACTACCAGGTACTAATAAATCAAATCTATTATAATCTGCATCAATTCAATTTGAATTGGATAATTAAATAGTATTAAATCAGAGGATTGAAAATAACTATATACCGCAAAATAAGAATACAATCTGTTTATGAAATAATTTAAGCTTTATTTAAAATAAAATCAAATCAGGTTATTACTAACATTGCTAGAAAGCATATATTTTCAAATTAATATCTTCTGTTACCAACTAACAAATAAACATAAATGAAATATATAAATTAAAGAAAAAAATTAAATCTAATATTTTAAGAACTATATTGTACTCTTTTTTTTCATTTATATCGTAGTTTTTTATTAGAATAATCTAAAATTTGTGAGTTTTCAAAGATTACTTTGAGACTTTTGTCGAACATTTTCTCTTTATCTATTAATACTTGGCATAACTGATGCATTCGAAAGAAAATCAGATGATCTATTCCTATATACATCTTCAATTATATCATTTAGAGAACCTTGATAATCCTTAAGCGTCCATTTTAGAGTATGGAAAGGTGCCGATGATTCCTTATCATAGAAGTTAATAGTATTATAAATCTGGGTCTGTTTTTTGGGATTTTAGAAGTTTCTGTAAATAAGCGATCAATAAATTTCCTTAAAATAGTTGAAGCTATAGCAATATATTTTATTAGTAATGCTGATTAATATTAAAAAATCAATTTTTCAATGACCTTACAGCAGATGAGCGCTACTTCAGACTTTAAATAATAATATTACATTTTCTATTGAAATTGTCTGTATCTGTCTCAGAAACATCTGGTGAATGAAATGCTGAATTTTCTTTAATCAATCAAAGTTCATATTCTTTAAACTTTTGAATCAATGAATCATTAGCCTTTTGTAATTTTTCTATCATTCTGGCTCGCGTCAATATTTTCTACAATTAAAAAAATAGTTATAATTTAAAGAGATCAAATATATTATTAGTTCATTACCTACATTATTTCTTTGACAATTCAAGTGTTTTAACCAAGCCTAATTATCTTAGTAATTTATTATTTATTCTCTTTTTAGATGTTCTTCATGCTGATTCTTATGCTGAGTGTAAATCATATTGTATATGATAGACTCTGTAACTGGGTAAGTATCTGAATCTAATGATGATATTACAGTTGAGACTATTATATCACTTACAAGATTACATTGAGCCTCAAATGTATTATTTAAATTCAATCAGTTTTCAGCTAGTATTCTTTAATTATCCAAAATACTTCTCTCTGAAATATATTAATTTATATTAGTAAAATATAAAATTTATAAACTACAGTATATTAAACTAAATTTTACTTACCCTTAAAGCTTCTCTAAGATGTCTAGACATATCTGTTATATCTATGTATTTTAGTATTCTCTAATGTATTGGTCATCAATTAGATAAATTTTATTGAAAATAGTTTGACTCGTTGCTTTCAGAATCAGAGGATCTTAATCTGAGCTAGCGGTCGTTGCTTTTAGAATCAGGATCCTGATCTAAGCTGGTAGTTATTGCTTTCAAAACCAGATGATACTGATCTAAGCCAGTGGTAATTTTTATGACTAATTTTATTTGGTTAACCAGTTTTGTTTTTTCTATGATCTTCAGCTGCAACATAATCATATGATACATCCTTAGTATTTTTTTTTCTTTGACGCTTTTTGAACTAGCAGATTTTTGGGTCTTTGCTGATTATTGAGTCGTAATAAATATTTTATTATCCATTTGTAGATCTTCCTATTTCATAAGATCAATATCTCTTTGTTTATCTTGTTTAATTTGGTTAATAATCATCCCTACTAATGCAACTATTATCAATAATAAAATTTGATAATGTATCATAGTATAAATAAATTGCCAATATATATAAACTACCTGAATTTTCTTTATCATGTTGATTGGATTTTCTTTATAATAGATTATATTTCTTTGATTTTCAGATGATGATTTATGTAAATTATCAGATTAAAATTCATGTGATGATACAAATGATTATATTTACTTTAATCATATTATTAGTATGCGAAATTAGTAAGATAAAAAATGTAAGTATGACATTTCTTACCAGTCCTTATCATTATTTTTTTTAATGATATTTATTCTTAGGAGAGATTGAACGTAAACAATATATAACTTTCCTTTTTTGTTCACAATTTCTTAAATGACTCCTATTTCTTGAACAACTCCTATTTCTGTTGTAACTAGAATATTTTTTACTATAATGAGCCATTTTGGTTAGCAGGTGAAAATAGATATGAGTATATTTAGCAAAGAAAAAAAAATCAGAAGGCAACTTGTTGGATGAAAGGAAGTATGAATATATTTAGCAAAGAAAAAAAATCCATAGGTTCTTATATAGTTTATCAAATTAAGCCACAATATCACATGATCTAAATCTGTTAGAGTTAAATAAGTGATAAAATATTTATGTGAATTTCAATCGCTACTGCGTCTCAAGTTAGTTGTTCTAACCTTTCAATCTCAATTGATTCAATGGAATAATCTCAACATCATTATAAAAAAAGTACTTCACATGATTTTCTGACTAAAATTATATATTATCATGTAAAACATTGCCATAATGCTGTTAAAACCGGCAGAAACTGACAGAACAGACAAATCTGCTAAATCTGCCATATCTGTCAAAAAGCACATACTTAATATTTATTATATTTTTATTATTTGTATCATTATTATCATTTATAACATATTTTACATAATTAGCATA
>CAJVPP010003839.1:0-10613 GCA_910592005.1 Funneliformis mosseae | reverse complement strand
TAGCATTAATACTAACGAAGAAACATAATATTTGAATAATCTATTTATTTATTTATAATGTATTCAAAAATTTTGTATATTATCAACTAATATTATCAAATAAATAAAATATTAAGATATTATTAAATGAAATACTATCGCTATTAATTATATAATTCATGAAACAAGTTATAAAGCTAAAGCACTGATTCAAGAAAAATTCTATGATACAGAAGCTGTTCCTATAAAAAAAGAAAGAAAAAAGAATGTTAGTAACGTTCTTTCTTAAAGAAGAACCCATCCCATTTAAAGCATACCTTCCAAGAGCCGATCCAAGAGAAATTCTATGGTCCAAAGGTTCTTAGAAACCATTCCTACAAAAAAGAGAAAAAAAAGAACGTTAGAAACATTCTTTCTTAAAGAAGAACTTTACCCCATCAAAACCTACCTTCTAAGAGCCGATCCAAGAGAAATTTCATGATCTAAAGGTTCTTATAAGCCGTTCCTATAAAAAAGAGAGAAAAAAGAATGTTAGAAACGTTCTTTCTTAAAGAAGAACCCTATCCTATCAAAACCTACCTTCTAAGAGCCGATCTAAGAGAAATTCCATGGTCCAAAGGTTCTTATAAGCCGTTCCTACAAAAAAGAGAGAAAAAAGAACGTTAGAAACATTCTTTCTCAAAGAAGAATCCCACCCCATTCAAAACCTACCTTACAAGAGCTGACCCAAGAGAACTTCCATAATCCAAATGTTCTTAGAAGCCGTTCTTACAAAAAAGAAAGAAAAAAGAATGTTAGTAACGTTCTTTCTCAAAGAAGAATCCCACCCATTCAATACTTACCCTCAAGAGCCGATTCAAGAGAAATTCCAAGAGCCAAAGGTTACTAGAAGTCATTCCTACAAAAAAAATAAAGGAAAAGAACGTTAGTAATGTTCTTTCTTAATGAAGAACTCCACCCATTTCGCCTGAAACTTACCGAAAGATATATTTTCAAGAAAATTCAGAATCTGAAGCCATTCCTACAAAAAAAGGAAGGAGAAAAAGAGAAAGAAAGGAAGAAAGGAAGAGGGAGAGAAGGAGAGAAGAAGAGGGAGAGGGAGAGTAAAAAAAAAATTACAATTAAAATAAAAAAGAAACTTATTAATGAATTGCTCCAGACGATGGTCACGGTCGATTAATTATGTAATCGTTTAGCATACCACGCAAAAAGGTCTTACATCTCTACTAAAAATAATAAAAAAAAAGAAATTAAAAAAAACTATAACCGGTCACAGTTAATATATTTAATATATTTCAGTTAGTCGATCATTTATAATTTTAGAATGATTGGTGAATTTTTATGAACTTCTAGAATGTCGATCATTTGTCAATCAACATTGTATTTAGAAATTCTATATTTGGTAAAATTCCTGACTGTAATAGATCATCTTCTGATCTGTTAAGTTTTGTGAAAATGCCACAGAATTTAAAAGAATTTTTTATAAGATCAATATTAACTTCCTTTCATGAATCTTTTACCTAAATCATAATAGTTGAATAAAAAGGTCATTTTATATTGTTTATAGCAGTAAACGTATGATCATTAAAAATCATCCATTCATTATATCTTTCTTTTACCTAAATTATATAAATAATATAGATTAAAATATTATAATAAATGTATAAAATTGAATTATAAATAAAAATTTAATTTATTTCTGACTTGAAACTTTTATTAATCGAAACATCTAATGGTTATAACTTTAAAGTACAACCACCAGGAATTACAGCAATTAGTATTTTTTTCAACTAACTGATTTTTTACATTATCTACAGTGTGATCACGAAAGGCATCAAGAACTAAAAGAGAATGTGAATTTCCAAATGGATTTCGTGAGGTCTACACTTTTTTAATCCACTATAGCATTTCATTTTCATTTACCCACTCCTTCTCATTCACACGTACATAAATGCTATCTGAAAATTTTCTTTTAGAATTTTTTTTAGTTTGAAAATACATACAGCAGGAAGTTTTGTACCATTTGCCATACATCTAAGTATAACTGTAAAAGATGTTCATTCATGTCCTGTTATATAAATTGATATAGTTTTTCTCCCTTTTTATTGATTGTGATATTGCTAGGTAGATCGAACCACATCGGTATTTCATCCATATTTCCTATGTACTTCAATGAATATTTATATTGCATTTTCATATATAATATATAACTCAAAAAGAATTGTTGAAGTTCAACTAATTCAGATGGAAAACATTATGCTACTATTATTTTGCAGTATTCACTTAGATCATACCTTCCCAAAAAACCATCAAGCCATTTTCTTGAAAATTTAAATCCAGCAATATTTGGATTATTTAACATAAATTTCTGATCTTTAGATAAAACAATGGCTTTACGAATAATTAATTTTTGAGTTACAGCATTTCTATTAGTTCTTTTTCAGTAATCTATAAAAAAAGATTATCTTCTAAGTTTGGATATTTAGAAAGTTTTTCTAGATGGATTTTTGTTACATAAGATGCTGTTTCTAACATTTTTTCCTTTTTTTTAATCCAATTACGCACTTGTTTTGGTTTAATATTGAATTATTTTACCATTTCACAAACATTTCTTCTATTATTTTCAAAAAATTTACTACCATAAGTTTTTCTCTAACATTCCACTGTCTCCGTCATTTTTGTGGTATCAGTTGCGTGATTTTTTGTTTCTTTCCAATAACTACCATTTTACACTTTGCATTACAAATAAAAGATAAAACAAATTTTGTAAAATAAAAACAAAGAACATGTAAAAAGATATGTAAAATAACGAAACTTAAAAAATAAGGAAAGCATATTTATTTTTCTCAATAAGATGAACAGCTTCAAGCTATCTGAGAATAAAACGAAGCACATCATGTGGATTTTTCAATACTATATTTAGAATTGTCAGCTGAGCGTAAGCTTTAGATAGAAATTTATAATTATGGTAAAATGTGTTACAGATAATATGACAGATCACGTTAGTGGTAAGAGGGTATTATACACGGTAAGTACCCAGAGAACTTTACAATTTCTGTATCCCTCCTATATATAGTATCCACCAGTGTAATGTATCCCAGGTATGGCCAAAAATTGCTAAAATTTGCAAAGGATCCAGGATACTATGATCCGCAATATACGGTATTAAGTGCTTTATTTTTTTTGGATTTTTATCAGGGTAATGACGTTCTAAGTGACGCTAAAGATTTGTTATATTTGAAATCACCAATTTTGCGAAGCTATGTTTTATGACTTCTAAAATATTTTTAAATAAAAAAGATATAAAAATATACATAATATACTGTTTTCTTTTTAAAAATATAAAAAAATACATATGAGCAATTAAGACAACAAACTTCGCGATGTGTACTTAAAAACTTATGTTTCGGCAGAAGAACTTTCTCTTCAAAAAATTCTTTGACAAAAAGTTTACTCTGCAATCGTTTTTTAGAACTTTCGGTAACGTCAATATTGGTAATGTCTATAGTTTCACTCATTATATATTATTTGTTTACAAATTCAAGTCGCATAACGTAAATTAGTCTAGCGCATAATTTATATTGCGAAAAATTAAATCACTGATCATCTGGATCACCTGGATCACCTGAGTCTAGGAAAAACGTGACTCTGACCTGACGGGTTTTATCAAATTAGGACTCATGTCATAAAAATAATAAACTTGACTCGAGAAAAAATTCAAGTCAGGTCGAACAATCTGGATCAACTCGACTGGCTTGGAGCACTAGTTAAGCATTGTTTGCTTAGTATCTGTAAACTTAAACGATAAACTTTTAATTCAATCTGTCGAATTAAATACAAAACAATATCACAATCATGCCTATATGAAGACATGAAAAAAGGCAATAGTAAATGAATTTAACAATTCCTTTATTGAACTCTTAGTTTATCCTAAAACCTCAACTTGAGTTACTTTTCAACTCAAGGAAAAATACAAGATATTTATATAAAATAAAATAATATAAAATCAACTATAACAAATATAACAAAGAAAACAAATAATATAACTATGATAAATATAATATATATAATAAATATGATATAATTAGTAAATATAATAAATATAATTCATCTATTTACTATGTCAACTTAATCAATATTGACAACTTTAGCAACTCTGTCAACTTCGTTAACTTCGTCAACTATGTCGATCATTTAAATCACATGACTTTATTTTAGCACAGTCACGGATCACAGCTTCAATCCTCCCCTTCTAAATTTTGAGCTCTTGCCCAAATATCCATAGCTTCGTTTACTAGAGACCAGTATACATGACTTAGGAGTTGATAAAGGTTCTTCAACGATATATGTTTTGATTGTTGAATTTGATTTACACTGAAACTGGCAGAAATTGACAGACCAGTCGAATATGACATACCTGCCAAATATGCCATATCTGCCAAAAAGGACAGACATAATATTTATTATATTTTTATTATTTATATTTTTATTATCATTTATATTATATTTAACATAATTAGTATATTTGTTAGTTCTGTTATTATTGTCAGTAGTATCTTATATACTATAGATTTTCTTTAATTGTATTTTCCTATATAAAGGGCATGAAAATGCCTTGGAAAAAGGACAGATTTTAACAGATTCCAACAAGTTCTTAACATTGTATTTAAAATACATCTAATAACAATAATAAACACTCTTAACATTTTGCAAACATAAAACTTATAATTTATTTCTTGTTAACTAATTAAACTCTAATAAATAGCGTATCAAGTTGATTGGATTTAAGTCATAGCTATTGCCTTCCTGACTTCAAATCATAGTTAACTTATTCGACGGAAAGAGTAACGTTAACAACACTTAGCATTTCATAAAGGTAATAAATACATATTGAGACAGAACTATAATATTTAGAGACAAGTCCTTTCAATTGACTTCGTTATGCTGGTGAAGAAGTTTCTATTTCTAGAAGTTTTTCTAAGTAATAAGCGTTTATCAAAGAAAGAGTTCGATCTTTCATTTGTGAAGCTCTTAATAACATTTGATATGTTAGTTGAAATTTTTTTTGTAGTTCCATTCCACTTGAATATGGAGAAATAGCAGGAGTTATTTCTTCAGATAGAGTTTTGTTCAAATCTTTGATATAAAGTTGTTCCATAATAATGATAAAAATAATAAAGAAAAAATAAAATAAAAAAAAATTTAAATCTGAAAAGAAGGGTCTTTATATAATTTTAAAAGATCTCTATTTACTGGACTACGAAGTACACGACTATCTAATTCTCTTATTTTGTAAGAGCTATTTAATAAGATTTAATGGATATAATAGGGCCTTTCCATTTTTGATCTAATTTTCTAAAATGGGTTTTATTTTTTGCAGCTTTGAAGTACAAAACCTTATCTCCAATTTTATGTGGAACAGAAATCTTTGTGTTTTTGTTATAGTATTTCTTTTGTTGCTATTATGCAAGTTGTATTCGTACTTTTGCATCTAGTCGTACTAGGGGTAATTTATTGATCAAATGATCAATTCTTTCTTGAATAGTAAAATTCTGGTTGGTACAAAGGTCATTAGAATCATCAGGATTATCAATAGGTAACATTGCATTTCTTCTATATACTAAATAAAAAGATTCAATTTTTGTGGCTAATTGTTTGCTTGTGCGATAAGCAAATAGAACAGGAGAAATATATTGGTCCCATTGCGTAGATAATTTAGCAAATTTTGCTAATGTTTCACATAGAGTTTTATTGAATCTTTTTACTAATCCATTCGTTCTAGGATGATAAGGAGTGAATAGATTATGACGAATATGAAATTGTTTCATTAATTCTGTGATTAATTGATTATTAAAATGAGATTCCCTATCTGATAAGATCTTAGTTGGATATCTATGTCGGCAAATAATATTCTCATATAAGAACTTGATGACACTTTTAGCAGTGTTATCCCTAACTACTTTAGCTTCTGACCATTTTGTTAAATAGTCCATAGCAACAATGATATATTTATTTCCTCTACTAGTTCGTGGTAAAGGTCTAACAAAATCTATTCCAATTCTATAAAATGATGAATCAACTGGAATAGGATGTAATTCATTTTTCATTTTAGGCCTTTCTCGTCATTGGCAAGCATCACATGATTGAACATATTTTCTGATACTTTCATACATTTGAGGCCAATAATATCTAGTATGAACTTTGTTAAACATAATGTCAATAGAAAAATGTCTAGCTGTTGGATTATTATGCATTATGTAAAGGATTGCATCTAATTCAGTTTCTTTGATAACTCTTAAAAACTATTCAGAGGTATTTCTTTGTCTTTGCTTTTTGTATAAGAAATCGAGTCAAACTGTATAAAATTTTAATTGTCTTTTTAATTTTGCAATTTCGTTTGTGTTAAAAGATATAGGTAATTGATTTAAGGTTATATAAACAAATAAATTATTATATTTATTGAGTTCCATGATGTCTGAGCTGCCTATCACAATGTAGACACTTTCACTTTTACTCTAAATAATTATTATTAATAAAATAAATATGGGTATGAAACAAAATATTTAAATGTGAGAAACAAGAAAACGCTGAAGGTTTTCAAGCATATAATAAAGTTGAGAGTAAAGGTTTTCTTGTTGAACTAAGATTGGTTCATCCCACTAAAGGTCATTAATTAAGTAATTAGGATTCATATCTGGTTGAATTTGTCCTAGGTCAAATCCAATGATACAATGGTGTTCAATTGTTCCATATGGCAAATTTCTCTTACATGCTTTGCAATATGTGTAAATATGATGGTTTTCGATATTACAACTATAGTTATATTGTGATCCTCCTTTAGTTATTGGTTGATTAGCTATAACTTGCTTAATCTTGATATTTTCTTTAAAAATATCTTCTAATTCATTCTTAGGATATTAATATCCTACAGTGATTAAAGGTGTATGGGAGTATTGTGACATTAATTCTTCCTCTAAATCTATTTCCTTTTGTGATCATTTTGATGACGTTTTACTATTTACAGAAGAAATATGCCATTCTATTTCTTCATAATCATTTTCATTTGTTGTAAGTATAAAGACGTCTTTTGAGGAATTATCTTGTTCTTTTTCAGAGATTAATTGAGATAATACATCGGCGTTAGCATTATTTTTCCCAGGTCTATATTGAATATTAAAATTATATTGTTATAATTTCATTATCCATTGTACATGTCGACCTTTTGGTATTTTTAAAGTTCTAAACTATTTAAGGGCAGAGTGATCAGTCACAACAGTGAAAGGTTTAGAGCTAAGATAGTAATGAAAATTTCTAATAGCCCAAACTACTGCTAAACATTCTTGATCTGTAATTGGGTAGTTTTGCTCAGCTTTATTCATGCTTTTGCTCGCATATGCAATAACATGTTCATTTTTATTTTCATCGAGTTGAGATAATACTGCTCCAAGTCCTACTCCTGAGGTATCAGTATAAAGTATGAATTCCTTAGAGAAATCAGGGTATTGAAGGATTGGTGATGTAATCAGTTTTTCTTTTAATTTATCAAAAGAATTTTATTGGTTACTTGTCCAAACATAAGGAGCATCCTTCTTTAGTAAGGTTGTCATTGGTTTAGCAATTTGAGAAAATCCTTTTATAAACTTTCGATAATATGAGAACAATCCAAGGGCTGCTCTTAATTCAGTTAACCCTGTAGATGCTGAAAGTTCTTTGATTTTTTGAATTTTTTCAGGATCTGATTGCAAATCACTTCTTCCTATTATGTGTCTAAGGAACGGAATATTTGAAAGACAAAATTGGCACTTTTTTAATTTAATCATTAAATTTGCCTTTCTAATTGCGTCAAATACCAGTTGCAAATGTTGTAGATGTTCTTCATATATTTTTGAGTAGATGATAATATCATCTAAATATACTGCTACAAACTTGTAGAGGTATTTTTGTAAAACAAAATTCATTAAACGTTGGAAAGTTTCAGGAGCATTCTTTAATCCAAAAGGCATTCTTTTGAATTCATACAGACCATATGGGCAGATAAAAGCAGTTTTTTCACAATCACTCTCTTCTATTTCTATTTGCCAATATCTACTAGCAAGATCAAGTGTAAAAAACTAACTTGCATTTTTAAATTTCTCAAGCAAGTCATCAATAAGTGGAAGAGGATAAGCATCTCCTTTAGTTATAGTATTAAGTTTTCTATAATCAATATAAATATGTGCATCTCCAGTTTTTTTGGATACAATAATAACTGGAGAAGCCCAAGGGCTTTTTGATTTTTGAAGAATATCATTTTCTTCCATTCGTTTAATTTCCTCTTAAAGAAATTTTAATTTAGATGGATTCTTTAGACGATATGCAGGGCTAACGATTAGTTCATAGTCTCCTGTTGGAATTTGATTTTGAAATAAAGTGGTATGACCAATTTTTGTTTGACTAAATGCACAGATATCTTTATTTTCTTCAGCGAATTGCTCAAAGATTTCTTGTTGATTAACATCTAAGGGTCCAACATGTAAGCCTTCTTGGATATTTCATTCATTATTTTGAGGTTTTGGCTGTTCAGCTTGAGCTAAGAATACTGCTGGATTGTTATTCCAAGGATTAACAAATAGCTCATTTTCGTTAAAATCAAATAAACTTTCTTCATCAGATAAGTCTTCTTCATTATTAAAATAAAAGATATCTCGTTCGTCAAGATCTTCATCCTCATATTATTAGTTGTAAATTAGATCTTTAATTACATTGATCAATTCATTCATAGATGTATCAGATTCTTCATCTAATTCAACAGAAGAACTGTTATAAAAAGTAATTAGAACAGAGGCAGATTTTGTAAGATATCTAAACTTCACTTTTCTTTCATCAAAGTCAAGAATGGCTTTAGTTCTTTTAAACCAATCAGTTTTTAATAGCAAGTTTTCATCAGAAGACTTAATGACTTGTAGAGTTATCGGTATACGAATGGATCCAATGGTCATTTTGATGGTATTGATCTTTTCTAAAGCTATAGCTCTTTTTTCATTGGCGGTATTGATGATTATTTTGATGGTTCATCAATCTTCAATTTTAGTCATTTGACTAAACTACTTATAATAATACTGATAGCTGCACCGGAGTCAAGAATAGCTTGCACATTGCTATAGTGAATTTGAATAGTACATCTGATCGCAGTTGTAGGAGTATTATCATTGTCACTCATATATTCGTCATCAAGGTCAACATTATTGGTTTCTTTAATGATAGCTCTTTTTAAAGCATTAGCTAAGTTTCTCCTTTGATCTGGATATTTTAACCATTATTCAAGTTTTGCAGACAAGGGTAAGTTTAAAATATTTTCAGCGATATTATAAGAAGCTAATTGGTTAACAGTAGAAGGGTGCATGGTATTTTTCTTCGTAGTTTCTTATCCTTTAGAGTTGAAGTTCCTTCTTTAATATTCATTGGCGTAGTAAGAGGAATTGGTTTACTTATATTCCTATTTCTCAATCTCATTTCTTGTTGAGATTCAGACATCCTTTTACTTCTTTCTTTGGCATTCCTCCTGTTAGTAGTATACAGAGTAACTCTTACTCTTGGAGTAGCATAAACTTCTTCATAGTTTTCTTTTTCGTCTTTTGAATCAAAGTCAGAATAAACTTCAACCATATTTACATCCTTTCTCTTTTTAGGGGGCAAATCACATTCTTTAGAGTAGTACCCTTTCTTTTTACAATTAAAACAAGTGATTTGAAATTTATCTGGTTTTTGTTCTGTGACTTTAGGTCTCGTTTGAGTTTGAACATTTAAGGCTGAGAATATATTAGCATAGTTAAGAGTTAACTTTTCCATTTGTTTAGTTAAGGCTTCAAGAGCATCATAACTAGGAGCTCTAGCCTTTTGATCTACTTGACATTCTTGTTTTTTGGCTTGTCTTTCAAAATAAACCCCAGCTTCATAGTCGATAGCCTCTTGAATTACGTTATTAATATCTGCAGGTTTACTAGCAGCAACATATCGTACTAAATCCTTTTTCAATCCCTTTAGAAATAATCTAATGACATATGGTTTAGGTAGATCACTATCAGGGTCTATCTTTTTTCTTAATCTCTTGAATCAGTTAGAGTATGATTCTACTTTTTCATCCCTTTCTTGAAGAATATCATTGAATTCATAATGCCATTTGTTTTGTTGTTCAGTCATAGAGAAATGGTTTACAAATTTAAACACAAAGGTTTCAGCACCATCTTCATCATCTGCAACTTTTCAACCTTGAGCAAATGTAGTATTCTCATACTAATCAGCGGCTACATGATTGAGAAATCCTCTAGCAATTTCAACCATTCGTTCATTATTCCAGTTGTTAGCTTTTGCAGCTTTTTCAAAATGGGCAATTCAATCAGATGGATCCTCTTCACTTTTTCCTGAGAATCGTTTTACTGGAACTAAATTAGTTTCTCTCTTCAGTGGTTGATGTGGAGGTCTGTTTTGGACTTGTTGAGTAAGTTGATTGATAGAATCTGTGAGTCGATTAATGAAGGCATTAAATTGGTCTGCGTTCATTATGTTTTTTCTTGAGATTTCTAATGAAAGGGATACTAAAGGTTGTAATTCAGTTGCTATAGGACGTTCAAAGTTGACTGAATAATAAGATTCTT
>CAJVPP010003838.1:0-10613 GCA_910592005.1 Funneliformis mosseae | reverse complement strand
TTAATTTTTTTTATATATTTATTATAAAACCATTTTTATTTTATTATTTCACTTTATTTCACCAAAACTATTTATTTATTGACAGACATTTCTGCTATTTTTGATGTTATTTCATTATTTTATATATATTTGCCAACTATTTATTTATTAACAGAAATTTCTGTTATTTTTTGATGGTACTGTGCTAAATAACGGGAAATCCAATTTTGAATAGTTTTGTAATTTTGAAATCTCATTGTTCTCCAATTCTCTTTCTTCAACTTTTTTTTTTAGACTCTCTAACATAATTGTGATTATATATCTTTTACTTTTATTAATATTACCTTCTAAAAAATATTCCTATAAAATTTTTCATACTTTTTTAGATATATGTTTCCCTTCTCCTCTTTTGTCATATTTTTACTTGCTTTTTAGTATCCATCCAGACTCTAAAGGAAAATCTTGAAAAGAATTACTACTAAAATGTGAGTTTCATATATATTATTATTGTATACTTTTAAAACAAATTTATTTATCATATAATATTTTCTTTTTCTTTAAAAATATCAGAAGTATCTTTGAATAAAATAAAAAAATAAAAAAATAAGATTAGATGCCTTTTTTTGAATTTCTTATAAACCTTTCTTTACCTTATATTATTTTTATATTATTAGTTATGGCAAGTTCTAATTCTCTAATTAGCTCATCTCTTTTAGCATTTATGACAATATTTATTTTTCATTTTGTCAATTCTAATAATAATTGATCTTTTATCAATCTTTTGAGATTATTACCTAAATTAAAAGAAATTGGTGATTAGATAAATATAAAGCTAATTTATTTTGTTATCTGATGTATTTAGTATAAAAACAATTTATTGATTTTTAGAACTTTATGAGCTAATATTATAGGCTTTGAAATTTCAATTTTATTTTTTTGCAAATTAGTTAACTGTATTAATAAAAATTGTGTTCACTTTCTAATATTAAGAATTTCTTAACTAAAAATATATATTTCAATAGTTTATCTTCTGGTCAGGTCTATTCAAATAAATTAAAATTACCAAAAAGTGTATTTTTTGCTTCTTTATTTTGGTCTAAAACAAATGAAGTAGATCAATTTTTAAATTTTTGATTTCTTATTTTTGATTTTAAATTTACCTCTTGTCTGATTTAATTATAAATATATTACAGATATTTCTTAAATTTCTCTAATTGCAGTCACAATATCAACACCTTCTATTATATTTAATTTAAGACGTATTTAATGCTTAATAGCATAAGTAATATATTGAAAATTTGAAAATTTATTAGATGCTCATAATACAGGTAGAAATTTTTTCTTAATACTTGAGTATGATGATTACATATAGTTGTTTTTGCTTTTCTTGCCTTCAAAAATACCTACTTTTTTATATTTATTGATACTATTCTAACTAATATTTTAATATTATTATTAAATTAGTATTTTGATAGTGTAGATCATTATCTAAAATAATTGTGATTTATTTTAGTTTATTTTCTAATAATTTGATCATAGCATAAAGTGATGAAGCTGTAAATTATGAGACCTGATATGTATCTATTGACTAATGATCATATGTATGAATATCAAGCTTTTGAGATCCTAATTTTTTGGTAAATATTAGAATTGAATGTAAAGTCTAAAGATAGTGCTGTAACTAGTTATAATCAATGATAAATAAGCATTATATAATTGCAACTAGTTATAATATTAATAAAATTGAGTTGCAACTAGTTACAACTGATAACAAATAAGCATTACATGATTGCAACTAGTTGCAGTATCATCTTTAGTAAGGTCAATCCTATTTTTCAAAAAATTATGTTTTTATTTCTCTAAAACTTTTGGGAAGTATTTTTATTTTATAATTAACTACTAATACAGTACAATTTTCATCTAATTTAAGTAAATTGCATTAAATTAGGTATTCAAATAAACCTTACAAATTTGATAAACAAAAAAGTATAATAAATAATTTTGATACTTATCAAGATCTTTATACAAGTCTGTAAAAAGCTGATTTTTAAGATGTCTAAAAAAAAGTAAATAATTTTGCATATTCTTGAGATATATATGTATGTTATTTTGTATAAACTCCAAATATTTATAGTAAATAATAACTAATACATAAATTATACTTCATTATCCCTTTATTATTGATATTTAGATTTTTTCATAATCTCACTTTAAAAATTATTATAATTTTTCTAAATTATTAAGAAGTTATTTCTTAAATAATAAAATAATTTGGTATTAATATAAAATATATACAAAAATGATTAGATAAGTCTTATCTTTTTTAAAATATCTGTAATCTTATTTTTAATAAGTTTTCTTATATCATCAAATATTTCGTATCCATATCTATTATAGGTTGAACATAGGCTACTTAAATCTTCTCTATATATATATTCATTTCTTATAACTTAGTCATGAAGGTTATATGATAAATTCCATCAGGAAATTTAACATAAAATTTTTTTCAAAGTGTTTATTTTATATCATGAAGGGATTTAATTAATATATCAATTTTACTATCTTTTTTATATGAGCTCTTGATTACATGCACCTTATTACTAATGAAGTTTTCAAATTCCTGTATTTTTTTAAAAAATAGTTTTTCATGTATAAAAAAAGATTATTTTATTAAAGAATTACTAGGTCTATATAGATGATAATGCTTACGTGCCTTTGATATCAAATTATTTGAAATATAATATGAAAATAATTTAGTAACAAATAAAAATTAATATTATTACTAGTAATTACTAATAATCATTTTTGCAATTCATCATATTTGAAATTATTTGCTATTATAAATAATATTCTTTATTTTTCATTAACACTCTTTTATTAACTATTAAACTTTTTTAAAAGTAACTCCAAAAAATTTCAGATGAGTCATAAAAATCTATTGGTTATTTTAATAAAAATCCAAGTTCATATAATTGCATTAATGCATATAGTTCAATATTAGAATATAAAGATCTAGTATAAAATTCATATTACAATATAATAGATTATTCAATTAAAAAATTTTTTATTTAGAAATCATTTTTTTTTACTTTTACCTTAGATTCCTGTTTTAAAAATAGTGTTACATTATAATATCTTATATTGCAAAGTATCATTTTCTATATATTTAATTCACGTTCACTTAGTTAATAATTAATAGGATATAACTATTTTAAATTACTATATAATTCAATTATTATTTCTTATTCTTATCATTTATCTAAAAAATTATACCAATTTATATAACTATTAGTTTGTCTCTTTAAATAATAAGAAAAAATTTTTTTTATAAGAATATTATTATTTCATTCATTTAATAAATAAGAAGATATAGCAAAAATTAATTTTTATGACAAATTATTTTCAATTTCATATAATGTTCTTCCAGTAAATTTTATCAATTCAACTAACTTTACAAATTTAAAATGCTTGCTAAAAACTAAATTAAATGTATTTTTATAATATATTTTTTTAATTATATTTTTTTCATTATAGAATTTACATATATCATCTTTAAATTCTTAAAGAAATAAAATAATACTGTTTTTCTAATTAAAATGAAAAACTTGATTTTAATCCAATCCTGGCATATTCCTATTAACTATTCTTGAATTTTGCAATTCTAAATATAAAAATATATACTAATTTAAGGTTAATAAAATATAAATAAAATAGAACTCCTTTTAGTAGTTTTTTATAAATAGTTAGTTTATCAAATTTCATTATTAGAGAATCAGAAAATTTAGTTTTATTGTAAAATATTTTTTAATAAATAGTAGATACTATGTTTATACTAGAATAGCTTAGTTCATTAGTATAAAATTTTTTACAGTTACAAAGATATTCTGAACATTCTGAAGTTTTCTTTATTACTTTTTACAACTGTTATAATAAAATTATACCTTTTAAAAAAGTTATTATTTTCATACGTAAATAAATTAAAATCAGAAATTCTATTTTCTTATTATAAGATATCTACCAATTGTATGAAAAGGGTCTAAAATGTAGTTTTGCATTAATAACTATCACTAAAATTAAGAAAACATCATAGTCTTTACTATTACTCATTTAGAATAATATTTAATTAATACAATTAGGTATAGAAAGAGAGATTCTTTCATTTTTTTATTTCATATATAAAATAATATATATAATTATCTCTAATAAATATTAATTAAATTACTAATTTTTTTTTAATTATTATATAAATCACAAATTAATTATAAAATAAAAATGAATCAATAAATTTATATAAATAAATTTTAATTAATATTAATTTATTTATAGTTAGAAATTATGTTATAGTATTATATAATTGATAATATATATTATAATTTTAGTATGCATCAATATTTATGTTAATTATATTATATAATATTTGAGTATTAAGCTATTAAAATCACCTTTGAAACTCTACTAACCAAATTTTAGATTTTTGATTTATATTATTATATGATAAATGAATTTTATTTGATTAAATTTTTATAGTTAATTAAACTATTAAAATTTCTTATTTTTTATGTAATATTAGATGAAAAATCTAAAAATAGAATTTAGAAATGATTAATATAAAATTTGAAAATAATTGATATTATTATTTAAAAAAGTTTCAGACTCTTATAAAATTTAAAATTTTAACTTTAACTATTATTTTGGATATATAATTAAATGGAGTATTTAATACTATACAAACATATATATATTTTTTTTTTAAAAAAAATAATAAATATAAAATATAATATTTAATATATTAGTATAATAATATCTTGTAAAATAATTTTAATAGCAAAAAATTTTAAAATTATAAAATAATAATTTAATAATTAATAAATTTTAGTATTATCTTATTAATTAATTTAATATAATATTTAAAAATAGAATAATTTATTATTAGTTGAAAATTTATATAGTAACATAACATTTTTTAATCATCTTTTACTTAAAATCAATTTCTTATCCCATAAGGTAATTTTATAGCTTAGCTTCTATTTAATTGAAATTTTCTTTACATTATATTTTATAATTTTTAATTGATATAATGTTTGAAAAATTACTATTTATTATTATATATTTACTTTAAATATTTAATTATTATCTATAACTATTTTTTTCTATATAATATAATTATCTTAAATAAATATAATCTTTTTTTTTTATTATAAATATTGATATTAGCTTTTAATTATATATTAAATTAATTTGAAAGATTATTAAACAAATACTTTTTTTATTTTTCAGTATTTATAATTTTTTAATAATTATAATTATTAGATTTATATATAAAAGTAAAATTAAAATTCAAATGTTAAAATATTTAACTTAAAATTTATAGCTAAAATTTAATATTAAAATAGTTAAAATATATTATAATAATTAAAATATTATGATCAAATTATATATAGTCAAATTACATTATAATAGTCAAAACTTAATATAATAGTTAAAATATATTATAATAATTAAAATATATTTGATAATTAAAATATATTTTGATAGTATAATGTATTTTAATAAATAAAATGAAATAGTTAAAATATAATTTAATAATCAAAATTAATTGTAATAATAGTTAAATAATTAACAATAATTAAAAAAAATTACAATATACTTTTATTTTAATTTATAAGTATTAAATATTAAAATATTATTTCTTCAATAATATAATAGATAAATTTGTATATAATTTTATTAAATAAATAAATCTGTTTATAATTATTTTATTAAAAAATTAATATTTTTATAATAAATTTTATGAAATGTAATTAACTAGTAATTTTTTAAAGATAAATATATAATAAATTATTATTAAAAAAAGTTAATTTTTAAATTTATTAAAAATTATTTACAATAAAAATTAATATCAGAAGTTTTTTTTTAGTTTTTATTTTTATTTATTATATTGTTAATAATTATTTTTATTATTTTTATAATCTTATTTAATATAATTATTATTATTTTAATTAATATTTATTTAAATTAATATTTAATATTATATTTATCAATTATTTCTTATGTATAAATTAAAATTTTTTATTAAATTTAAAATAATATTTCATTATATTTTTTTGATATTTTTTTTCATTTTTTTAATAAAATATTTTTCATTAGAATATTTTGTAAAATTTAATATTTATAAACTATTTTTATAAGAGATTAGAATGAGTATAACTTATTTTTATAGTAGTATTTCTTATATAATAAGTATATAATTTTGTTATAATATAACTTTTATCTTTTTAACAAATGTTCTATTATATATATAAAATATAAATATTAGTAATTAAATTTTAATATATTAAAAAATTTATCTTGATTAATGACTAAAATACATCTATTCTAATATAAAAATATTTTTTATAATCAATATTATATGATATAATAGAAATTATTTTTAAGACTAATTATTAAATAAAATTTTCTGTAATTCTATTATTTCTCTACCAAGTTTCTATACTATACATTTCTTGAATATATTTAAATTCTTATAGATTTGAAAGTGTCTATATGCTAAAAGTTAAGTTATCAATAAATAAAACTTAAGTTTATATGATAAACTTGTTTAAATATATTAGGTTTAAATTTTTTTAATAAATAAATAAATTTATTATTTAAAAAAATATGATTATGATTTAAAAAATTCATTCTATAAAATATATATCTTGATATAATAGATAAAAAAAAATAATCTAACAAATAAAATTTTAAAATCAAATTGCTTCTAATAATAATTAATTTTATCAATATAATATAATTGAAATAACCATTTTTTATAATAGGATATGATTAAATGTAACTTCAAAATTTATTAATTAGATAAAATAATAAATTAATTGATTTATATTCTAAAGAAATAATAACTTTTTTAATTAGTTGAAGTAATTTAATTAATTCTAAGATGATGTTTAACGTGTTTTGCATACCTTTTAATCCATCACTTACAACTAAATTTCGTTTAATTCTTGAGATAAATAAGCTCTATTTTGATAAGACTTTTTAAATATTTAACTATTTTCATACAATTTAAATTGTATTTTTTGAATATTCATTTTTAATTAACATTTAACTGATTTATATGATTGCTACTATAGTTGCTTGCGTTATCTGATACTGTTGAAAAGAACTTTTCGAGTCTAAACCTTTTCTATTATTTTTATAATTTTTCAGATATAAAATTTATATAAATTAAATAAAATAAAAATAAAATCTGCATTATGTGAATATTCTGAAAAATTTTGCATATAGTTACTCTTTTTTTAAAGGTAAAATTAAAATAAATGCATAAAATAATGCTCCTTATGAGCTATTCTAACCATCTAATCCTTAAATTTAAGTATATTTAGAAAATTTAATTTTAAGTTTAAATAAAGTCTCTTTAACCCATTTGAGATGACACAATAAAGCGTTATTGTACTAAAAACGTACGTCATATAGAAACTTCAATCTTTGAATTTACTGCGCACCAACAATAACCGGAAGCAATTAAAAAACAATTATATAAATATATATAAACTAGGGATTCATTGATAAAAATTAATATTAATTGAGTATCGTTTCAGAAATTTTTGCTCGAAACATCTTGTTTATCCTTTTTTTAATATAACTTCCATTAATGGATGAATATTTCTGTTTATAGTAATGTAAATCATCCAAATATGGTGTGTGTCAATGAACAACTGTCGATCTAAAAAAACTATATAAAATTCTCTGAAAATCATTTTACTTCGTTTAAATTAATTATATCAATAAAAACATTCATTTCGTTTTTAAATGTCATCAGGACAATATTATACAGATGTCTTTTTCGTTGATTCATGTGAAAGTGTTAAAATTGAAGTCTTACATTATCCACCCACCATAATAATATCGGCAAGTACTAATAAGTTTTAGTTCTATATTACTTTATATAATCGATTTTAATTATTATTTTTATTATAATTAGAATTATCCACCAATTTTATTCATTCATGGAATGGGTATTGCAGCTTGGGCTTGGGATAATTTTTGTAGGTGGTTCTCGAATAAAGGACATGATTGTTACGCTATGAGGTAAATAAATTGTCACGAAAAAAAAGGTATGATAGATTCCTAAATTCATCAAATTGATCCTTTACCTTAGTTTTCGAGGACATGGACAAAGTACGAAGACTCCAAAAAAAGATAAATGGTGGTCACTAAATGATATTACAAATGATGTATCAGCTGTGACCGATGCAATAATTGCTAGAACCGGAGATAAACCTATTCTCGTTGGGTAATTATTAACATGATTATTTTATAAACTTTATTTTTTAAAATTGATGTTAAATTTATTTCATTTTACTGCTAGCCATTCACTTGGAGGTGGAATACTTCAAAATTATCTTAAAGATAATCAACAAAAAGTAGCGGGTGGAGTTTTATTTGCTACATTTTCACCGTACAGCTATAAAATAAGCGCTTTTAAATACGTTCGTAAATCACTTTCAAATACACCAATTCTCCCAATTCTTAAAGCGATCTTTACATTAAAACCATATGCAATAATTGGAACTCCTGATTTAATGAAGAAAGCTTTCCTTTCAAAGGCATTTCCAGATTCAATGGCTTTAGATATTCATCCAAAACTTGATAGGGTTAGTTTTTTCACTGTAATGTTCGAACTTCTTAAACCTTTTGTTGACCCCACGAAAATTAAATGTCCTATAATTGTGATTGGTGCCGAAGAAGATAAATTATTTGATTTTAAAATTATAAAAGAAACTGCTGAAGCTTATGGTGTTGGTTTTGATATCATTGGAGGTGCTGCTCACAATATTATGTTGGACCTTACATGGGAGAATGCAGCTAGTGTTATTTTTGATAGAATCCAAGAAAAGGTCGTAAACAAAATTTAAATTTCAATATCTCGAAAAAAAAAGCGAATTTGATAAGGTATATTAGAAATCATTACTGTATCGTTCGTATCGATTTTCATTAATTTAATTGTTTAGATGATTAAATAAAAAAAAAAGTTATTAAAAAGTAATATGATTAGTGATTCAATATTTATATTAGTTTAAAATTTTCGCGGGGTGACGCAGCCATGATATTTCGCTTTTTTTTTTTTTTTTTTTTTTTTTTTTATAAAAGCGCAGTAGAATCATAAGCAAACATTTAAACCGATTATGCGAAAAAATTATTTATTAGTAAAGCAATAAAAATAGAATATGTAAATATAATCGATTATGGATTTCTGAATGACCGAGTTAACTGTTTATGAATGCGCAAGCGTTTTGTGACAGACAATCCATTTACCTACATGATCACTACCAAGACCACGGGATCGGTTCTTTACATAGATGTTGGCTTGGCACCATAGCGTCAAAGTCACCCAGGAATCGAACCTGGCTACTAACCCTAATGACAACGAGATTCGGCCCAATACTGCAGCGTGCAATGCTGTCTATTATTACCGAGACACTGCGGGTCATTAAATGACAAATGATGTATAACCGTAAATACTGCAATAATTGCTAACAATTTAATCATCATTATTTTATTAATATAATTTAATTTTATGATAGACCTATTTGTCACTTTGCCACTAGTCATTGGAAGAGGATTTCTTGTAAAATAATTAACAGAAATTGGTAGGTGAAGTTTTATTTGCAACATTAATCATGTTCAAATATTCAAATCTTGCTTTCATTTACAAATTTAATAATTGTAGCTATGAATCAACATTATTAAAATTCTAAAAAGATTAATAGAAGTACTAGAATTCATTACATGTGATATCTTTTGGAGCTTTATATATAAGTGTAATTCTTATACCTTTAAATGAAATTATATAATGTAACTTTATAAAAGAAATTGAATCATGTAAAATTTTCATCTAAATTGATTAGACATTATTAAATAAGTCGATCAAATTATTACTTCTTTGACAGAATAAGACGATTGCCTCATTAGGCGCATCGTTACTGATTTAGAACCTGCTTCCAGGTATCGAATTATAAATCTTTCCAATTCTTAAATTAATGAATCGTACTTTATACGAGAAATTTATACAATTCTGATTTATATGATTTGGCACATTAATAGGATAAATTCTAGCATCAAATAATGATACCAATTCCTTGACATTTTAAGAACATAATTTATACTGAGATAAAATAATATATTTTCTCGAATTGGTGAAAAATGGAAAGAAGGTTCCAATAAAGTTTTCGTTCCAAAAATTATTGCATAAACGTGTTTCGTTAGAAATAATTTTTATTATTATAATCATTAAAATATTATTCTAGTAGGATCCCCCAAAAAGAGAAGTTTGTAAATAGACAAAGAATTGTCATTAGTTAAATATAATATTCTAAGCTAATTTCCAATTTGAAACAGACCTAAAAGCTGGTGGCACGTTGCTTAACTTTATTTTAACCAAATATTTTAATTTCTTAGATTTATTTCCAAATGTTAAGCAAGCAAATCAGCTTAATGGATGAGGTTTAATACAGTATAGTAAAAATAATCATACTTGCCCGATTTGAAGCCTGCGCCCCGATACCGAATAAAATTTTTGCTTATTAATACATTTGCCAATAATTTGCTTAGTAATGCTTATCGTAATATCGTTATCA
>CAJVPP010003837.1:0-10618 GCA_910592005.1 Funneliformis mosseae | reverse complement strand
AGAAATATATGTAAACATGTAAACAAAGCGAATAAACAAAAAAATACTTATCGTTCAGGTACCCGTGATCACCCTCTATAATTTCATTATAAAATATTTTAAGTTTTAGTAAAGATATTACCAATTTATATTTTCTTATAAGATATGATAAAATATTTGATGATTTTTTCGTCATTGAGAAGATTCAAAAAAATAATAGAAAAATAATGATTAAATAGCAACTCAAAATGCTTGTTGATTAGAAATAAAAAGAAGTTATACAAGATCATCTACTACTATAATATTATATTGCTAACAGTTATACTATTATTATGAAGACTTACAAAAGTGTTTGAAACAATATCTAATAATTCAGACTGAAATCATAAAGATTTTTTCAATAATTATAATATCAACATTTTTTTTAATTTAGATTTAAATTCATTATCTATATGAGCATAAGTATTAAATTTCTTTAAGTATTTATAATTCTTAATTTAGAATATATTATTTTATTACCTATATTTTGAGATGTTATTTTTATAAGTATAAAAGTAGATAATTAGAATATTTTTGCTTAAGTAAATTAATAATCATATATATAATATAGGATTTTTCAATATTAGTAGAACCAGTTATAAAAAGTATAATCACTTTATACTATTATTTTTTTCTAAATATATTTTAATAGTAGATAAAATATGATATTGATCTTATGATAATTTTAAAATTATAGTTAAGATATAAGAAAGTAATTTTAAATTGTTTATTTGTAATTATATTATATATTGTTAATATTATTCTGTTTGTTAAATAAGTTAACTATAATTTAAAATTAGAAAGACAATAGCTATTACTTAAATCTAATCAACTTCATATAATATTAGTAAAGAATTCATTTAGTTAATAAGAATAAAATTATAAGTTTTATGTTTACAAAATATTAATATTATTTATTATTATTATTAAATATATATTAAATACAATGTTGGAATCTATTCTTTTTTCAAGACATTTTTATAAGAAAACTATAATTAAAGAAAATCTATGATAATAATTATAATTATGATACTATTGACAGTAATAATAATGTTAACAGATATACTAATAATATTAAAAATGATAATAATGATAAATATAATAAAAATAATATAAATAATAAATATATCCTATTTGGTAAATATATCATATTTGATAAGTTTGTCAGTTTCTGCTAGTTTCAATATATAAGATTTAATAGAAGTTATTAATTAAGAGATGATAGTAATTTGTTAACATTTTAGAAAATTAGTTATTTAATATATTATACAAAATTATTAAGTATATGTAATTTAATTTTATAATTTAAGATAAAAAATCAAGAAATAATGATAAAATATTTTTATAATAAAAGCCATTTAGTATTATTCTATACTCAGATTTATTTTTATAAGAATTTGTAAGAATAATTATTAATAAAAATATAGTTCACTATCTTTGATTTTTAAAATTAATATTTAATAACTATTTTCTGAAATATTTTATAATGTAATACTTAATTTAGTAACAGAAAAATTATAAATTTGATGTTTAAGAAGAAGAAAAAACATAAATTCTAGAAAACTGATTCTTTATACTATAATATATTCTCTTAATAAATTATTTTCTTAAATATTAAATATATAAGATAGTTCTTTTTTTTGTGATATATTTACTCATATATTTAGCAAATCCTTTATTTATTATATATTATACATTTATGTATATATCTCAGAGTAAGAGAATAGTAGAATAATATAGAATAATCTATGAATCAGCTTCAGTCAGATATTTATAGATATAATGAGAATTCTCTTCTTAATAATAAATTATTTCATAATAAGATTATAGAAATCCTTTTTTATAAGTTTATTTTAGAGATACAAGATCTTTACACTTTTTATTATAAGTATTTATTTAATTAACTATAACTGTAATTTTAATTTCAGATTTATATGTTGAATTTTGCATAGTTAAATATATAATATTATTACTAATTATTTTTTCAATACTATTATTAATAGTCTAATAGTAATTTTATATATGAGCAATACTTTTATTTTGAAACTCAACTTAATTAAAGACATTTGTAATTTCTTTAAAACTGACAGTTCTGGTTTTTTATAAAGTTCATTTTTTAAAGAATTAAACTTATGAATAAAATATTAATACAATAAAAAAATCATATTAGTAAATAAAATATTACTATTAGACCTGTTAACTTTCAATCATATTTAAGATTAATAATAATATTAATAATCTCATTTTTTTAATCATTGTATTTAGATGAAATTGTTTTTAATGAAAATAGAAGTCTTTAGTATATATAAATATAAGAATAGGTATTATTATATTTTATTAATTATATTATAAGAAATGTAAATACTAAGATAAAGTAAATATTTAGTTAATAGAAGGATTTGATTGTTATTAAATTAAAGTTATTTTCATTATAATATTCTTTATGTATTTTGGTAATATCATAAATTTTTTAATTGAAGATAAGATTAAGAAGGCTAATAATGATAGAGTTTTTACCTTAAATTAAAATTTATTAATCACTATTTAATATATTTTTTATATATTTTATAACGTATTTTATTATTTTATCTTTATTTTTGTTATTCTAAGATATTATAAAAATGAACTTTTCCATCTATAAATAAATTGGAAATAATAATAATTCTAAATTAGAATTATAAGTAAAAATTGAAATTTGTAAATATTTATTCTCATAAATAAAATATACAATTAATCTACTATAATAAAAGTCTTTATTATAAACTTCATCAGAAAAATCATAACTTGAGACTGTTATTTTATAAGTATTAATTAGAGATGCTTAAATATCAAATGAATATATTTAGCTTTTAGAAATAAATTATTTCTATTTTAATAATCAGAATGTTATGATAATAAGATATGAGCAAATAGTTGAAGATATAGGTTATATTATAATAATTAAAAGACTGCATATTTTAAATTTTTATTATAAATTGAATTTTGAATTAAATTAATATCATAATCATTATTTTCTAGTTTTAAGAAAGTGCTTATAATTCTACTATATAATGTATATACTCTTATATTATGAGAATAATTTATTATACTTGTGAGACTTTATATTTTAAATATAAATTAATATTAGGAGTTTTTCTTAAAAAACAATGAAGATAAATTGGTAAAATATATTTCTTTTATAAAGAGAAACAGATGCTATTTTTTTAGAGATAAAAAAAAAAATATTGTGTTAATAGTTTTTTGCAAGAATTATATGTAAGGATTCATAATTTAGAAGTATGATTACTATATAGATAAAAAGTTAAAGTAATTTGAAATATTTTATTATAAAGAATATCATTAAAAGATCATAAAAAATCCAATCTGCTTTTTTAGAATATAATTTTTTACAATATATACAGATAATTTAAGGCCATTAAGATAGAATATTATTTTAAAATTTATTATATAATTTAAGTAGTTTAGTAGAAGGTCTTTAGTATATTAATTATGAATTATTTTTGGAGTTTAAGTTTTGATTTAATTAATTTTAAAAAAGATTTAAGTTATGATTGTTAATAGTAGTTTAATTTGATATTAAATCAATTAATATTTTATATTTACTATAAAATCTATATATATGATGAATTTGGAAATCCATAGTATTATAATATTTTATAATTAATTTATTTATTTTTGATTTTTGTTATATAGTTTTTATAAGTATTTATTTGTTTATTTATTTTTATAAAAAAAAGATAATAGATTTTTTTATTTTTTTTTATTTTTATTATAGATTTATTTTTACTTTATAAAATAAAATTTATTGTATTTATATGGGATGTTTGCTATTAAAATTGAGTTACGAACATAGTAAATCATATGATCCATAACGTGATTTTAATAGCTTACCTCCCATATATTAGTATTTTTTATTTAATTAAAATTTTTATTTATTAAAAAAAATAAAAAAAATATTTTTATTAAATAATAAAATGATAATAAATTTTTTTATTCTTTTTTTTATTTATAAAGGAATAATAAAGTAAACTAGATATTTTTTTTATCATTATTATATAATAAGAATATAAGATAAAAAAATAGATATAAATTAATAAAAAATTATAAAAAAATAAAAGAAAATGATAAAATTTATAAAAAGTTATTAAGAAGCATTTTTTATTAAAAAAGAAGATTATTTATTTATTATTTTATTATATATTTTATTTTGGTTTATATTTAGAAGTAAGTTATGTTATAATACAAAAGTTAATATTTTGATTTCAAATTTTTTTAGTTGAAGTTACTTGTAAAAGTGTAATATAACCTTTTTAAGACATATGTAGTTCCTCTTAATATACATTTTCTAAACTAGTTTTTTCATATTTTAACTATAATAAATCAGTAATTTAATTAAAAGTATTATATCAATTATTAGAAATTAAAGATATATCATATAATTTTAAAAAGTTACGGTATATTTTGCTAAAACATATTCTGCTAAAATCCCTTTGCTAAAGCTAATTCATCAAAGAACATTTTGAAGAATAGTCACTTCGCTGAATGTCTATTTCGCTAAATAGATATTTTACTAAAAAGAAGTTTCACTGAATAAATATTTTACCAAGAGGACATTTCGCTGAAATAACGTTTTGCTAAATCTGTTTTACTGAATAGATACTTCTCTAAATCTATTTTACCGAAAGGACATTTTGCTAAAAACAAAAATAATTTGCTGTTAGTTGTTAGCAATTAGTCAAATTTATTAAACAGTTTTTATTATTTCTAATGAAATTTTTAAGAAAAAACTTACTTTATAATATAAAATTTAAAAATGATAATTTAAACAAATATTACGCAGTAGTCATTTTTGATAAATTTCTTTTTGGTAAAACAGATTTAGTGATGTGTTCGTTTGGCAAGAAGGATTCAGCAAAATGTTATTTTGGTAAAATAGCATTTCAGAGAAGTGACCTTTCAGCAAAATGATATTTCAGTAAAAATGTCTTTCTGTAAAAATTCCATTCAGCGAAGTAGTTATTCAGTAAAGAGTTCTTTTGGTGAATTAGCTTCAGCGAAGTGGGTTTTGATAAAATGAATTTGGCAAAATATCTAAATATCATTTTAAAATATATTTTTAGAAATACCGTATAGTCCCAAAAATAAGCACCCTGTGATATGTTCCTTTTATAGTAATTTATTTATTTGTCACATAGAATTTATTATATTATTAGTCACATATATACTAATAAATTCATATATATCACATGATGCTTATTTTTGGGACTATACGGTAGTTTCTTCCGCTATATTAGTATTGATAATGAGTTTTTAATAATGAAGTAGTTCTATTAAAATTGCTATTGTCTCTGATAGTTATTTATAAAAATAGTATTAATTTGCACTAATTCACTTCTTCTAAATGTAAATTGCTATTTCAAGACTAAATATTATAAAATTTGTAAATATTTTATTGTATTAATGAATCTCTCACTAATGCTTAGTATAATTTTAAAAGGTTATTAATATTTTTAATTATTATTATTAATTGTATAGTTTGAATATGTAAAAATATAATCTTAAAGATTTGTTAATAGAATTCATCTTATTAGTTGAATAGCTGATTTTTGAATTATGTCTTATTTTTAACTTAAAGTCTTTTGATTCTCTTTTTCTTAGATTTTCTTCTATAAGAAATCAATAACTGATTTACCATTAACATTTTTAATTATTTTTATAGTTTGTCTTATTACTATAATATTTATTACTACAATTAGTATTATAAGGTTCATCATAAGTTTGATAAAAATAGCATTTATCTTATTTAAATTAATAGTATAGTATATATAGTAATATTTTAATATAAATATTTTATTTTCAATTAAAAAAAAATAACATTTTTTTTTTGAAAATAAAGTTAATACTTATTGTATACCAACTATTATAATTAATAAATTTGCCTTTTAAGTAAATCACTTGAAAATTTTCAAATTATTCAAAAGATTTTCAATTTCTATATTTAGTTGGATAAATACTTTAATTTATAATTAAATAGTTTTTGATAGGTCTTTATCATTTAATCTTACAATATTAGTAATTTCTTTAATGTTTTATTTTTCTGTTAATTATTTAATAAAGTTATAAATATAACATATTGTATTTAATTTAACTAGTATTATAAAAAAATTTTTTTTTTATATAGTAAAAAAAAGAATTTTATTTTTTTTTTTGATTAAAAAATTTATTTTTTTAATTAAATAAACAATATTTTTAGATTATATTTATATCAGTTATCTTTTTTTTGAGTTAAGTATTGTAAATTTGATCTTTTTTTTATTTGATCTTTTTTTCAAGTTTAATATTATAAATTTCTTTTTTAAGTTAAAGTAAAATATTTTTATATAATTAATTTAGTAAAAATTAATTTAATAATAATAGTATTTTGTTTATATTTTTTTATTTATTTATTATATTTATTTTAGATGTTTATTTACTTATTTTAGATAGAAAAGTTAAAGTAAAAATTTATTTTATATAAATGATTTAGTAAAAAAATTTAAAAAAAAATGATGAATTTAATGTTAATGAGTTTGTTTTATATTTGAGTTAAGAAGATTTTTTAATAGTATTTTAAATTAAATAAAGAATTTATCATATTTTATATTAAATTTAAATTAATAAATATTTTATTTTGTATTTTGTGATTGAATTTTTTGAATTTTTTTTTAATAATAACAAGATTTTTTATTTACTTATTACTTATTTAGATATTTGTTTCTTATTTTAATAAAATTTTTTAAGATTAATTATAAAATATTTGTAGATTATATCTATATAAAGAATGTTAATATTTGTTTTATTTGTTTAATAATTTATTTTATTGTGTATTATTATATGATCAGTATGTAACAATTTTTTTAATTTCAAAAAATTCAAATTAAAATAAATAAAAAGTAATTAAAAATTATAAATAAAAAAATAATAAATAGACTACCGATTTATTAGAAATGAAAGTATATAAGATATATTATCTTAGATTTAGAATTCAGATTTATTATTCCTAATTCTAAATCTATAATTTAAAATTTAGAATTTAAATTCGCAAATAAAGTTTTCTAATAAATCATAACTAAAATATATATATTTAATATAATCATTTAACCAAAACTTTATAGATTATATTATTCTAAAAAATATAAAATAAATGCTATATCACTAAAATTAATAATACAACAAATTACCAACCAAATAAGAAAATTTTAGCAGCTATTTTTTACACTATAATAAATAATATAATTATTAAGAAAAAGTTTTTTTATAATAATAAAAAGTTATAATTTTATTTTAAAATTTTATATAAATATATTTATAATATTTATAAAAATAAAAGACTTATAAATATTATTATTATATAGTAGCTACCAAAAGAAATTTAAGTGTGATTAGTTACTTTCAAAAGGCTATAATTTATTGATTATAAATGCTAGAACTATAATTTTATACTTGTTTAAAATTTAAACTTTAAAGAATATTCTAGTAATTTTTTTTTAATGCAGAAGTTTTACATGATTTTTATTAAATTTATAAAATACAAAGTATATATAAGCAAATAGAAAATATATAAATTAAGTTAGAAAACTTATGTTTTGTAAAAGAAAACATAGATGATGATGATTAAAAAAATGATATTAATCCCTAAAAAATCATATATGTCTTATACACCTTTTATGTTATCTATAGCATATACACTACCCTATCAAAAGTATCTGGTCAATCAATTTAAAAATTATATTTTATTATAATATTATAAATTTTTAATATTTAGTTGACCATTCTTGACTTTCAATATATGCTTCTATCTGATATAATATGCTTTTAATTAAATTAATATAAGTTTCAGATAGAATTTTTTTCCATTTTTCTTGTAATGCTTTTTTGAGTTTATTTAAATTTTTTGAATATCCTGATTGTTTTTGAAGTCTTCATTCTAGTTCATGCCACAAATGTTCAATAGGATTAAGGTCTGGAGATTGAGAAGGCCAATCTGGAAGAATCTTAATCCTTTTCTTTATAATCCAATTTTTGACATCCCTTGCAGTATGAACAGGAGCATTATCATCCTAAAATACCTAAGGCTATTTACGATGTTTAGAATGGATGAATGATAATAAATTTTTTTTTAAAATATCAATGTAACCAAATCTATTCATTTTATCATCTACTTTTACTAATAGTTCCAATCCTTTTTCTGAAAAATATCCCCATACCATAATACCTTTACCACCATGTTTAACCGTTAGTCTTAAATTCTCAATATCATATCAAGTTCAATCTTTTTGCCAAACATGAACAGGACCATCATTTTGAAAAAGGGTAAATCTGGACTCATCACTCCAGATGACAGTTTTCCACTATCTAACTGATCAATCTTGTCATTCCATATATCATGACAATTATTTTTTGCGTTAGATTTTAGTAAGAAGTAGTTTTAATGCAGAAACTCATAAATTAATCCCTATTTGATGAAGGTTTTTACGAATGATTACAGCTAAAATTTTTTTATCTTGTGAACTATTAAATTTTTGTTGAATTTTTTCAAGCGAAAGTTGATTGTTTTTTTTGACAATTTTTGAAAGGTTATAACGATCATCATTATTCATAAAACATAGTCTTCTGGTTCTTTTAGCTGCTAATCTATTGTTGAGATTTTTGTATCGAGAAATTGTGTCTGTAATAGTACTTTTTAGAATTTTTAAGACACGACTAATAGCTTTATGAGTTCTTTCTCCTATCCAAAGTCTAATGACTTTTTCACGCTCAAATTCATTTAATTCGTGATTTTTTCCTATGCTTTAAAGGTGCAGTAAAAAAGTTAAAGATCATCACTACGCAAAATTGATCATTGTTTTTATTTTTATTACCAAATTTGATGTATACATCATAACAAAAAACAAATACATAAATTTTATTTGTCAGAACTGAAGCATTTATTTAAAAAAAAATTTATATTAATTAATATATCCGATTTCAAAATAATCAAAAAGAGCTTGATCAGATACTTTTGATAGGGTAGTGTATTTCTTTTATATAATATATTTTACTTATTTATTTTATTTCTTTTATGCTATATATTTATTATATTATATTTATTTTATATATTATATTTATTTCTTTTATTTCTTCAATAATTTTATGTATTTTATTTTATATAAATAAAAGATATTTTCTTTTAATTTAGCAATATGCCTGATTTATAGATTTATAAGATAGTTTAGTTTAATTTTCTTAACATACTTATATAGTACAGAGCGTTGACTGAAGCAGTACTCTATTATTATTATTATTAAATAAACTTTAATTGATTAATACTCTTCTAAAACTAATTATAAAATAAACCTTCTGCTTACTATTTAAAAATATTACTTTACTTATCATTTATAAGTATTCTAAAGAACTGACTATAATACTAAACTACATTATTAATACCCACCT
This sequence comes from Funneliformis mosseae, assembly GCA_910592005.1. NCBI lineage: Eukaryota > Fungi > Glomeromycota > Glomeromycetes > Glomerales > Glomeraceae > Funneliformis > Funneliformis mosseae. Next base: position 1,129 of record CAJVPP010003837.1, on the reverse strand, counting down.
TGTATTTTACTAAATTAAACTATAAATAGAAAAAAAAAGAGATTTAAACTAAACTAAACTATTGTATAGTTATTAAACATCTGAAAAAAAAGGCGTAGTTATTACTATACTAAAAATTTAATCAATGAGAGTCATAGGTGGTAGTCATTATAAAGAAAGTAGGATTTGAAGTTAACAGAAAGAAAAAGGATGATAGCAAATTAGAGAAAATCCAAGAAGTCATATAATTATTAACAATGTTATTAATAATTTTCTATTCATTGCAAGCTATATTTCTTTGTATTTATAGATTATAATAGGATATGAAAATATCATGATAAAGTGATAATTTAAAAGATAAGGAAACTGAAACTTTATTAGAAAAAGAAGTCAGTACTATTCTTTTTATTATATTAAAAGTCATTAAATAAGAGTGTAATTCTCCAGATATTAGCTGATGAAATTATTTATATAAGAAATTTATTTTTAAGGATATTTAATTCTTTAAGGTAAGTTGATTTATATTTGAGAATTAGATCTTAAAGACTTGATTCATTTTTATTGTAAAGTTAAAGATATTTAAAGGTTTCTATATGTGCATTATATTAAATATATTGTAATGATATATAAATTTTAGATAATTGAGCATTTATGACCTTAAATATAAGAAGTAATTGAAGTAATATTTTGATTTTAAATTTCTTTTTAAAATAACCTTTAAAGAAGTCTTATGGAAAAATTTAATATCATTTAAAATATAGAAAAAAGAAGTAATCATAGACTTATTATGATATTTGAATAGATATTACAAAGAAAGCAGTGATTTAGCCTACATAGCTTGCAATTTATTTTTAAAGAAGAGGTAATATTAAGTGATGTTTGAAATGAAGTTATAACAGAGATAATATTGTTACATCTAAAAATGATATGCAAAAATGATCTACAAGGCTGAAAGGATGATCGATTTCGTGTCATAATAAAAATGATTTGCAGTACTGTAACTAAATTAGATAATTAAATGATCTACATGTCTTATTTCCTAAATTTAGTAGTCTAATTTTGTTATACAAATAAGTAGAGTTCCGAATGAGTCGAGTCGAGTCGAGTTTAAAGACCAACTCTATTCGACTCATTTTTTTCGAGTCGAGTC
>CAJVPP010003836.1:0-10619 GCA_910592005.1 Funneliformis mosseae | reverse complement strand
TTGTTTTTCAAAAAGTTTAAAATTTGTTTATTATTTTTTTTTAATAAAATACATGTATGTCGTATTTCTATTTTTGTCAATTTCATGATTTGTTATAAAACAGTAAAAACAAATCACATAGCATCTACTTATAGGTTAAGCAGATGGACATCAGGATACTTTGCGTAGATATATATAGTCCTTTACTTCATTCTAGACTAATGATTTAAAAAGAATGTCTAGGTGGTCAAATAAAAAATATATTTACTTTTTTGAAAATAATCAGAAAGTTTATATTTTCAAAATACATAAAAGCTATCCTAGTAAAAGTTGTCCAAAAAATCAAATTATGTAACTTTAAAATGAAAAATATGTAATGTAAATATTCAAGATCATTTTTTGTTATAATATTGCTTAAAGACTAGCTTTAAAAAAAGTCATATTACTTAGACGTAAAGTTTTATCATTTATATTATACAAATTATCTAATTAGTAATTGATAAGTCATATGACATTTTCACTGACTGATATATGCAGTTTATAATAATTTGTATTTTGTACCTCCTTATAATATAACCTATATATAATACCCCCTATTAAAATATTTTAATGTCTAATGTACCCTGATTTTCACAAGATACCCACAGGTACAAATCAATTTCTAAATTGAGAAAATTGATTTATATTTAGGGTATCTTGTATAGTACTCTATAGTAATTAATATAAAAATATAAGAAATTAAAAACAAATCAATTAAAAATATTTATAATTAAAATAACTTCTTTTATTTTATAATACTTTAGCTAATTTTATATAAATTAATTAGTATATAATTAAAAATAAATAAATTTAATATGGAAAATGCAAAATAACTTACTTTAAAATATTAAAATTAATTAATTAATATCATTGATGTTATAGTTTTCTTATATTTAAGATTATAATATATTTGTTTTGCAAGATTACAATAATAATTTTAAGCATTACTGTTAATGATTTTCATAATATTATCTTTAAATTTATAAATACAATTTTGTAATTTGTCAAAATTGATTATTAAAAAAAATAATTTTTTAATAATCCATTTGAAATAATTGATGATTTAGCAAAATAAATATAACAAAAATTTATTCAATCTGATTTAAAAATAATTTTTATAAAATATTTAACTATTAAAAGTAATAATTTAAATAAAATATTAGATATAATATTCTCTTATTTATTATTTAGTTTGTCTAATATTAACTTCATTTTATCAGACTTTAAATTAGGTAAAATTTTATTATAAAAAGAATAATTTTTTGTTGCTAAAAAATAATAAATTTATCATATTAGATTTTTAATTAAAATTATTTATATAATATCTTAATATATAATCAACTCTCGTTATAATGAACTCTATATCTTAGACTTCAACTTTATTATAAAACTATAATAAAGCTTTTAAGATTTGATTGACCAATTTACTATAATAAGAGTATTTTTATCAGTATTGAAAATTAGACTAATTAAACAATTAGATTTAGTCCAATTGCCAAATAATTTATCAACTAATAAAAATATATAAAATAAATTATATGATATATATAAAATACTAATAATTTTATTTATTAATTATTTCCTGTTACAAAACTTTCTAAATAATTGGAAAAATCTAAATTATTTATAAATATATCACATAAATTCCATTTTGCTTATATATCATTTACAGAATATACTATTTGAGAAATATTAGCTACAGTAATATTAAAGTTTTTATTTACATTTGTTTTTTCTATTTCTAAATCTTGAACTTCATTTTCAATAAGTTCAATCCAATTTGCTATCATATTTTGCCAATTATTAGTTATTTTATTATCTAAAGTTTCATATTCTTTATCATTTTCTGTTTTATTATCTGATATATTAAGTGGTAAATAATATCTTCATTAAATATTTGAATATCATCATCAATATTTCTAATAGTAGAAAAACTTGAAATTATTTTTATATTTTTATACTTTTTTATCAATTTGTAAAAACTGCTTATCTCATTGCATTTGAATTCTAATTTGAGTTATTTCTAAATCTTTTCTGCTTTTTAAAATATAATTAATTTATTAAATTAAAAAAAAATAAATAAAAAATAAAAAATAAAATTATAAATTATAAATTATTAATCTATTTCTTTTTTTAGAATGATACTAACTCATAGTAAAAAATAATTATTTTAAAGAAACAGTTAAAACTTTAATTAAAAAAATACGTTACCTAACTTTATATAATTCTTTTGAATATTCTTATATATAATTTCAATATCCTAATATATTATTTTTAAATTATTTTGCAATTGCATTAGTATATGGATATTTTTTTGCATAATAATCTTCTAATTCAGATAATAAAATAGTAGGATCTTCTTAAAACTAAGTATAATAGTAGTAAGGTATTTATTTACCTAAATGAGAAAAGATAAATTTAATGTATTTGAATTAAATTTTAATTTACAAAATAATGGATAAAGTAAAAATGCTAATAGAAGAAGTAGTTATTCTTATTATTTCTATCAATTTTCAAGTTTTTTCAAAAGAATATTATCTAAAACTTGATCATTAAAACCTTTATAACCTTTACTATACTTCCAAATCTATAAAGTATCTTATATAATCATGTATTATATCTTTAAATTTATTTAATGCTAAACAATATAGAATTAAAAGCTCTTCTATTTTCATAATTTGATACCATTAATTATTATTAAAAATATAATGAAAATATTTATTTAGAAAATTATATCCATCTAAAATTATTTTTTCTTCAATTTTGGTAGCTAAATTCTAATAAATAAAAATCTTTAATTTCAAAATTAATAAATAATAATAAATTAATAATTAATTTAAACTTACTTGTAAAGCATCCTTTATTTTTAATAAATTAGCAAAGTAATAGTAATGAAAATTCCATTAGATTATAGTAGGAGAAACTAAAGTAATTTGTATTTTATATATATTTATTTGTTTAGTTTGAAGACATTTAAGTTAAACTTTTGAATGACTAAAAAATGTAATAATTTCAATTACTTCTTCTGTAGTATTACTTAAACTTATTAATTCTTTAAATATATCTTTTATATATAAATTTATTTGATATGCAAAGTAAAGTAGAAACAATTTATTATAAAATTTAAGACACAATCATTTTCTAATTAATTAAAATAATATTAAAATATTTAAGTTAGTTAAATTAATATATTATAATAATTTAAAATTAATAAAATAATTATCTTGCTGTTGCATTTTCTGATGCTGAATCTGTAATAAGTCTATTTATTTATATATTTTGTTATTCTAATTCTTCAAAAGCTTTTATAGTTTAATTATAAATAATTTCCTATGTATATCATTTGCCACTTATATTTTCTACTTTTCAAATAATCATATTATTTAATAATATAAATAATACTGAGCCTAATAAATTTTGTTTTGAGATATTTTTCTAACTATCAAATGCTAACATTATACTCAATTTATCATCTACTGCTTCTTTATTAATATTCTCTATTATTTTATTAGTACTTTTATTAAGAATACAACCACTTAATTATCTTTGATTTAGTAAAAAAAATATAGGATTAATCTATTTGAATAAAAACTTAGTTGTTGAATTTTTCAATCCAACTAATTAGTAAGTCACATGCTACTATCACATTTAATATTAAATATTCAAATATATTAACTTATTCTGATTTTAATTTATGATACATATAATTATGAAGTAAATTAAATTCTGATATAATATATTAGAAACTTTACTTATATTACTTCTTGTCATAATAGATAAAGATTTTAAAAAAAGTTATTGAGATTAAAGGTTTCAGACTTGTTATATTTTTCTTTTTCATTATCAGATTTTTCATTTATATATTGTTATTTATTTTTTTTTTAGATTTATGATCTAATACTTCATTAATAATACTTGTAATTTCTTTCTTGATATACTTTTAGCAAAATATAGATAACTTTTAATATATTTTACATATGCACATTTTGTATTTATAAATTTTTTTTTGAACTTTTTCAAGTTCCAATACTTAAATACAATCTATACAAATAACATAGTTATTTTACTATTTGATTTTTCATTTAAAATCAAAAAATATTTGTTAAATTTATGTTTTTTTTTTGCATTTTCTAATTAATTTTAAAGAGTTAGTTTTATATAATATAAAAAAATGTAAAAGGATTTTATTAATATTTATCTTTAAATTTAAACAAAAAAAAAAATCACATATTAATAAATACTGAAATCTAAAATAAAATCTCTGAGATAAAAAAAATATTGATTAAAAAAGAAAAAAATTCTTTGATTATATTATAAAATTTAGTGATATAAAATTTATTAAATATTGATCGATTAATCTAAATTGAAGTTTTATTTTAAAAATTCAAATTTCAGATAGCAAAAGATGATGAAATAGTATAAATTAATAAAAATTTTTCATTTTATTTAATTAATATTTTTATTTCTTTCTTTTAAATTTAAATTTATTGAATTATTTTATAATATCAATATTTAATGCAAAAATCGAAATTTAATAGTAATAAAAAACTAATTTAATTTTATTTATTTATTTATTTTTATTAATTTAGTAGAATAATTTTTACTAAATATATGCACATTTTTAACCATTTGCTTTTTTCTAAAAAAAAAATAAAATTTTATTTTATATATTTATGTCATATATAATTCTTATATCATAATCCTTTACCTTTTACATTTTTCTTTGTGAAAAAAATTTTGTTAACTTAATTTATTTTACATATATTGAATAATATATATAGAATATAATTATTAGTATAATATAAATAAAAAAATTTTTTAATTAATTAATATTCACATGAGATCAATTGCAAAAATAAAATTTTTTATATATATTTTTCTTATATAATATATAGAAAAAAAATAGTATGTTCACATCAATAATCACAAATCCTCCTATAAATTATTTTCTTTTTCTGAGTTTTTTTTGAAGCTTTTTTAATTTTTTTGTCGAATACTATAAACAAATAGTTAAAACAATTATTTTATAATATTTAATGTTTTACAATAATTTAACTTACAATAATAGCTAATTTTTCTTATCTTTTCTTCTCTTCCAATATTTATTTACTTTTTAAAGTAGCATCAAGTTTTCTTTAAATAAATAAATAAATTGATTACTTATTATAGCATATACTCAATTAGTCTAAATTGATTTAAATTACCTTTTCTTAGTTTTCTTTTTATCTTTCAATTTTTTTTTTTAAAATTTTTAAAGCCTGTCTTTTATTTTATTCTTTCAACTTTTTGTTTTAACTTTTACATAAACTGCATACTAATTATGAATGATAAGTTACTTTCTTTAAATACTTTCATATTTTACCTAATAAATTTTTATTATTTAATAAGTTCATAAGATTTTATTATTAAAAAAGGATTTATATATTATTTAATATTTTGTGAGCTATTATTGGTGATATTTTTAAGTTTAAAGTTAAACAATTAATAGAAGTAGTGTCATTTATTTTTATTATATCATCAAAATTAAAAATTGAAAATCAAAATTTTTTTGATCAATTTATATATTAATATTTTATAGAGTGTTATAAAATTATGAATATTATAAATGTTACAACATGATTTCTAAAGATTATTAAATATTCTATCATTGTAATTCTTTGATTTTTTAATAATAAATAAGATAAAATATAAAGATCAGTAAGTCTATTAAGTTACTGAGAATTTTGTAATCCCACATAATAGAAAAAAATTATATAAAAGATAACTTTTAAAAGTATTATTTGATCTAAATTTAATACATTCTTTTTTTTATGTAAAATCTTTTCAACTCCTTATCTTATATCTCAAATAATATCTTATAAAAGAAAAGGTTATTAAGAAATTCATACTTTCAAAAAAGTTCAAGACCAATGCTAACTATTAATTAGTACTGAAGATTATAAAACTGAACCTTTCATTTAAATATTTTTTTATGGAAAATGATATCGGTAATAATTGTAAGTAACTGAATTTAAATCATTTTGCCTAAAAAGTTCTATGTTCTTTTTTCTTCTTTATTCAAAAATTTCATTTGATAGATCATAATTTTATTGAATAATCTTAATCGGTCATAAAACATTTTTTTTTATTTAAGACATTTTGAAGTTTCTTTTAAAGAGAAAGTTATATAATAACATTCTTTTTAAGTTTTTAAGATAAGTAACTCTTTTAAATTTTCTTTTGAAAAATTCTTCAAAATGTTTTTATTAATTCTCTTTTTTTTTTAAAAAAACAGAGCTTTTTGTTTTCTTGAAATAAGTAAGTCATTTTCTAAGAAACTTGATGGATTTTTTTATTTTTGCTTTCTCCATTTTTACTATATTTTTTATTTTTTTAAGAATAGATCTTTCATGCTCTTTAAATAAGATATGTCTTTTGTTTTTTAAGAGATTCTTATAAGATATTTCTTTTTTACTAACTTACTTTTTTTTTTTTAAAGACAGATTTTTTATTCTCTTTAGATAAAGTAAGTTTTTCTTAGTTTTTGATAGATTAAAAAATATTAAATTATTATTTTTTATTTGTATTAGATGTAAAAAAAATTAAAAAAAATTTAAATGAAAAAATAAATAAATAAAAAGAATCATTTTTAAAAATACCTTAATTGAAAGAAATATTGATCTAAAAGAAAAAAAATAAATTAATTTAATTGGATATTTAATTAGACTAAGTCTAATTGTCAAATCTAATTAATCAATTGATCAATTAAACATGATCTAATTCTAACAAATATTTGATTAAACAATTGGATAATTAGACATAATTGAACTATATTCAATTGTCTAATTATCTAAATCATTCAATTAAATGTATTAGAAAGAATCTAATACTAATATTAATTTTTATTATTAAGTATTAGACATATTGCATACAGATCATTTTCATATTAAAAAAATTTTGTGTAATTATAACTGAGTTACAATACTTTATAGTTAACTATCGCAATATATTATACTTATTGTTTATATTAATTAAGAAATTGATAGATCATCATATATTCATTATAACCATTAATTTTTCTTTTAGATAATTACTTTTTTTTACATTTATGTAAAATTTCACTTTAAAAATAAGTTTTTTAAAGATCTTCTTACAAGTGAATACAAATATATTAAAAAATGATTTGGAATTAGAAGCTATTATAAATTCTGAAAATAATCTATTAAAAATATAGTTTTATTTTTACTGTTAAGCAGGACTTTGAAAAGAATACTGAGCTGGTATTAGAACAGAAAATTCTGAATTGCAAATTTAATTTTTATCTATATTTGCATCTCTATTTCTAATTACTAGCAAATTGAATTATTAACGATCAACAGTACATTTCTTGGCAATTTTAGCTAAGTATTTATGAATTAAAACTCTATTAAAATATGCTAATTCAGTTAATTTAACACGAGATGATTATTACTTTACTTTTGATAAAGTCTTAGAGATGTTTAGAGTTAAGTTCATTAAACAGAATATTATTTGAATAAAGAAAACCTGAAACTTCAAATCAAAGTTGCACAATCAGAAAAGGAATGAATAAATTTTCTATTTGATAAATTTATAGATAATATAATATTATCAGCAAGTATACAAAAAGTTAACAAATATCAAGAAATTTTATGAGGATTAATAAAACAATTAGTTGAGGCATTTGAAATGGCAGATAGAATGCAACATTCACTTTTTGAATTGTGACCAATTGATTTCAGAAGGATTTGTAAAATTGTTTTATTATTATGAAAATAGTGTAATCTGTTTAGATAAGATCTTTCGGCAAGAGATTTTATACTTGAAAGCAATTAATACTAAAGAAATGTATGCAAAAGATATCATTAATACAAAGGTTGCAAATTTAAAAAAGATTTAAAAAATAAAAAGAAAAAATACTCATACTCTTAATGAATTATATATTTAATATTTAAGCATTTTACCTCCAATATCTTTAGAATTAATCAAACAAGAGGCCACTTTCAAAAAAATTAAATGACATCATCTATCAAAAGAAGAGAGAGAAACTTTAGAAACTTTATTTATATATAATAAAATATCACACAATACAGCTATTAATTCAATATTAACAATTCTATTAGCTTATTAGGACAGTTAGATAAGAAAAAAAATTAAAGACGTATAGAACTATAAAAAAGAAAAACAAAGCAAAAACAAAGAAAATGTGATAGCTAATATTTTGAGAAAATAATTTTTTTATTAAAAAAAAAAGGTTAATCTTATGATAATAATAGTAAATAAATAGCAATTTTTATAACAACTTTGAAATCAACAGCATTAAATAATGAATAATTAAGTTTTTTTAATTTTTTAACAAATTTATCTGAATAATTACCTTTTTGATCTTAAAAAAAATTTTCTTTGTAATAACTTGCAACTATTTCTACTTTTAAAAAAGTTTATTTACCTTTAAATTTAAAAGAATCTTAAAAAAAGCTTATTTTTAAATATAGGGCATATAGAAAAATAATATACTAAAATAAAAAAATGATGATTGAACAAAATAAAATATATAATGATCTACTAATTTTCTAATTAGTAGGTATCAATATGCTGAAAATTTTGATATATTAAATATAAGATGAAGTATTCAAATATGATTACATAAAAATTATATTAATATGAAATTAATTTACATCAAACATCTTTTCTGACTGTTATTAAAATTTAATACTGTTTATATTATTTAGAAACTCTTATAGAAGAACGAAGACGTATATATATACAGAGGTGGACAAAAGTTTCTGAACATCTTTATAAATGTGATTTAAAAATTTTTTATTATATAATTATGATACCATACTGCGGTCATATGACCATTTATTGTTTATTTACATAATCAAAATAAAAAAATTCGTGTTTTTTTTGTTGTTTTGATTTAATTCACTTAATCTCTACCAAATTGAAAAATAATGGAACAAAATAAAGAATTAACCAAAGAACAACGCGGAGCCATATTTTACTGCTACTAATACAGTAATAGTTACTGGACTATTGCAAAAATTGTTAACTGCAGAAAATCAACTGTTTGTGATACATTAAAAAGAGCTAGCACTACAGGATTGACTGAATCAATGCCTCACTTTGGACAATTATCCTTGATTACAATTTCTCAACATAATCGCCTCAAATGAATTATTACAAATAATAAAACTAAAAATCATCATCTTTGTACTGCTGGAATGCAGCAACTTTGGAAAAAAAAGTCTGGACAAGATGTTTCAATTCAGACTATTAGACGAGTTCTCTATTCAACTGGATTAAGAAACTGTATTGCACAAAGAAAACCTTTTATTTTACCAGCGAACATAGAGGCACATCTCATATGATGTTTAGAGCATCAAAGTTAAACAAAAGAGGATTGGTCAAAGGTCATGTAGAGTGATGAATCGTTTTTCTCGCAATTCTAACAAAGTCGCAATAGCAGGGTGTAGCGAGAACTAGCAGATGAGTAGGCTTTATCCTGTATATCAGTCACAGCATAGCCCAAGTCATATGTATTGAGGCTGTTTTTCTTAAAAGGGAATAGGGCCAATTGTTGCATTATCTGGAACAGCAAATGGTGAATTACATGTCACCATTCTTCGTAAATATGTAATGCCAGCTATGAGACGAATATTTCTCAATAATAATGGCTAGTTCTAAGAAGATAATACCCATCCGTACAAATCAAAAGTTGCAATGAATTTTTAGGCAGAAAATGGTTTACTTATATTAAATTGGCCAGCCTAAAGTCCTGACCTCAACCCAATTGAAAATTTAAGGGCTGAGATTAAAAAAAACATTTGTGCATATAAAAAACTACCATCAAATCTTGCTGATCTCGACCGATATGTTAAAAAGGCATAGTGAAAAATTCTAATGCATACTATTGTAAATTTAGTTGATAGCATGCCATAGTGAAATTCAGGCTGTGATTGTGGCAAAGGGAGGCCAAACCAAGTATTAAAAGCTTAATATGAATTGTATGCCTTAACTAGCTCTAAATAAAATAATATTAGAACTTTTGCTATTAATGCTAAAGAATTATCAGTTTTATATTTGGTGAAAAAGTGTCCAGAAACTTTTGACTACTCTCTGTAGTTTTTATTCATCCTTTGTAAGCATTATTCGTTGTAATTTTTGATCATCTTTTTTAGCATCTAGATTAAGATCAGATTGTAAATGACTGGGTAGAAAAATGATTGCATGTTTGAGCCTTAATAACCTTTTTTAGGCATAAAATAAAGAATTCTATCGAGTAGAAATATCTCCAGTTACCAAAGAAATATTTGTATAATTAAGTTCCCTTTGTATTGCATTTAGTCTTTCTGATTGTTTAGGTAATATATAAAAAAAATCAATAAGCCACTTAACTTGTAAAATAAGTACTTTAATAATATTTAATCCTTTTCTAACTGTCAATTGTAATGTATGGGCAACACATGGTAAGCAATTAATATTTTCCATTATTTGAATAGCTTTTTTAATATTCAGACTATTATTAGTTGTTAATGCAATTATTATTTTAGTTAAATTCTATTTTTCAAAAATTTCTATTAAAAGTTGTGATATAATTTCTC
>CAJVPP010003835.1:0-10621 GCA_910592005.1 Funneliformis mosseae | reverse complement strand
TAAGTTTCGAACGATTTTAATAAATAGTGATCGAGTAAATGAATTTTCATTTACTGCCAGTTTTTTCCGCCACTACTGTAACTTCAATAAGATCAGAATCAATCATTTCACCGTTATCAAAAGAAATAATTGATTTAAGAGTTGAAACGACTTTTTTTATATCTGGACGTTCATCAATTTCGTATTTCCAACATTCTAATTGAAACAAATAGGGTTAAAAACATTTTTCAAAGTAAAGATTGTAATTTATATTAATTACCTTGATATAGATTACTATTCAGGTGGAGTTTCGTTGATAATTTTTTCTCTCATTCCATTTAATATAGACAGAGTTAAACATTCATCGTAATAAAGACCCTTAAATGGTTGATACCCACTTGAAATTTGCCACATCAAGATTCCAATACTATAGACATCGGATTTTTATTTAATCTGTAATTCTTATTATTTCTATCTAAAATTTTTGGATCCATATAAGGTAATAAACCAAATACATTTAATGCATTTTTTGACTCTTCAATTTTTTTGGATAAACCAAAATCTGCCAATTTAATAATTTTCTGATTTACAAGTATATTTTCCGCATGTTATATTTAATTAATGAAGAAAATATTTAATTATTCAAAGTCGATAAAATAAATTAATATAAAAGATTAATAGTTACCAAATCGCAATGAACAATATCACAATCGTGTATACATTCTACTGCACTTGACAATTGAAAAGCTAGCTGATATTTATCATTCTAATCAAGGTCGTTAAAATGTTTATTTAAGTAAGCATTTAATGTTCCATTGTCAGCATATTCCAAACTAAAGAGCACTAGTTTATTTGATGAAGTGCACTTGCTATTCATAAAAACAATAAAAACGGAGATAAATAAATTAATTTAACATATTCGTCAAAAATTTAGTAATTATCTCCCCAATGTCTATCAGTTCCTCCTTTTGTGATCCCACAAAATCGCAGAATATTTGGATGAAATCAACTCTTTTATGTAATTTATCTATATAAAGAATGATAATTTTAATTTTAATTTTGTTAATATTTTAACCGAGTATAATTATCTTACCTCATTTACAACTTCTTTCAAAGTTATTATATCGTTATTGAAAGATTTCAAAGCAAAAATACAACATTTCCAAAAAAAAACCATTTCCTAATGGTTGTAAATTGAAGAAGTCCGAATATTCATAATGACCATTCGATATAAAAATTTGATTTTTCAAGGATATCTGACATTTCCGTTTTGTTTTGTTTAAATTTTGCTTGAATATTTGGTAGTACCAGTTAACGCAAATCTCGTAGCACAACTATTTATAGTTGAATCCAATAGTATACAATTCTAATTAATACAGGGTTATCCTCGTCAGACAGTACTTAAAATTTATTAAAGTTAATTTTGAATTAAAAATTGGTGTTAACATGATCATATGAGCTTAGTAAATAGTGGACTCAAATTATTTTATATGTTTTTGTAAACGCTATCAAATCAATAAAGATCCTGATGAAGCTGTTAAAGTATTTAAAATTTCGCAATTCAACGTCAAGTTTCATCAATTGCACTTCCGAATAATGTCTATTAGATAATAAAATGTACTGTATTTCAAATCAAATTAGCTTAGCTATTTATACGTGCCACACTTTGAATATAGAAATACAAAAGAGTATAATTGCAATGTAGCTAAAGATCAAATACTTTTCATTATTTGTGCCTTACTAATTTTATTAATTGTGTAGAATTATGAACACCACTAGGAGCAATGATGAGTATTAACAGCATTGGAAGAAACATGTTCTTCCGATGTAGCAATATGAATCGTAAATGATTTCTTGGATGCATCAAAATTAGAAGCAAAAATGAATTATTATGGTAAAAGAATTGGTACAAAAAAAAACAGCTTGAATTAGGTTTCCTTGCCGAAATATTGTATGCCCAGATAGGTATGGTTTATAAATTTTATAAAATTTTATAAAATTTTTTCTTTGTATAAATCTTTTATGATAAATTTACCGTCTAATTCGTTAAATCTGATCTGTTACTCTAAAAACGATTTTTCCTTTATCTGCCATACAAATTACATTATTGGGTCAAAACTTGTTTTAATAGTTTTAATCATGACAATTAAAAGATTAGGAACGACAAATGACCTCAAATTATAAATGACAAATGACTTGTCATTTGGTTACTATCATTTTAATTATTATCAATACAGTAATATATATATCGTATTATTTTTTTGTTTATTATAAAATAAAATTAAATATTTAATATAAAAAAGATTTCTGATAAGTAGAAAAATATTTTTGTATTATGTATTGAAGGGGCCGAAATGGGAACAATCACTGCTATATTTTTGGAAGAGAAAGTAAAAAAAAAACAAACAAATAAAATGATTGGCTTAAATTTAATCTGAACAAAAAAAAAAAAAAAAAAAAAAAAAAAAAATTAGAAGTAACAAAAACTTAACTCACTCATATTTATAGAAGGGATCTAACATGAAAGAGAAACCTAAAAAAAAGCAAATCCTAATAAATTAAAGAAATTATTCAAATGCTGCGCCCAGAGAGATTAAAATAAAATAAGAAAAATAGACATAAATATCAAGAAAAACCTTACCTTATATTTGCAAAAGTGATCCAACCTGAAAAGAGATTTAATAATGAAATTTCGATTGTTGCGAAAATCTTTATTTTGTTGTTTAATAGCAGATGACTAAATGACAAATGATTCAAATGACATTTTGATTTATCATTTGGGGTTTAGGATAATTACAAAGGATTAGATAAATCCTTTATATGGTCAATGACCGAACACTGGTCAGATTAATCGGAGCTAGTGTAAAGAGAACTAATTTATTTGAGACAAGAATTTCATTAGCAGACACTCATAATGACTCATTATATGATATCTTAGTTTGTGAAGAGAAGATAAAAAAAGCTGCTAGAATTAAGAAGAATTTGTTTAAACTTTAGGTAGAACTTGTAGTGAATTCTTCCAAGGGACTCGCTAATGAGCAGAGATGTTGCAACATTACGCAAGCCAATAATGCAAAGAGATAGCTTTATCAAAATGATCTATTACTCATTGATTCAGTCCTCCATCTCTCATAGTCATTAATCGGCAACTTCTGGCTTTAGAACTTGATATAATATATAAATTATATTACCTAAAAAGTTAGCTGAATTCATAATACTTCTAGACAAACGTTTTCACGAAACAACGAAATTTTGTTTGATTAACGTTAAATTTGTTTGCAAAATGTAATAAGTTAAATATATTGAACGTGGTTACACGATTGCTTTATCTATAATAGCGTTAGAATCAGTGATGGTCAATTGCTCCTTTATCTGAACGCCTTGCTTTTCCTATTAGATCGATTGCGCCTCCGTAGAAGACAAGTACCTTCGGACGCTGGTAATCCAACAGGCGGAGGCTTATCAAATCATTGGTGTAAACTAAAATACTATCGTCGATTTACTTCTTCCTGAATTCCAATGATCAATTATTTTATTTTATATTGTCTAATTCTTTGTGAAAAAAGGCCACCCGCCTGGCCTGGTAACGTGCTATAAACTGAAACAACACATGTTACGAAGCGTGCAGGCTTTGGCACATCTTCAGATGGTCCCGATGATTTCTGGACATTATCCACATTTTCTGGATATTCATTTTGATAGGATGTATCTTAAGTATCTAGTTTAGTCCCTCGGAATGCCATAACGGAATGTTATTATGAAGACTTACATGTATAGCTTATTATAATTTCATTGCTTTAAACCCGATAGCCATCATATAGATCCTAGGTTCTGAGCATGCAATGTAGTTAGGATGTGACTTTAGAAATTTATATATCGATATGGATCATCGATTTATGGTTGTACAGTACATGCAAAACAGTATATTATTATTCTGATCCTAATTTTTATTAATATTGTCACTTTCTCTTTACAGCAAAAACTTCAATATTTTCAACCGTAAAAGATCGAGTATTAACGATAGGACTTTGAAAATCTCTAGCGACGCAACTACCATTTTGACCATTAATGATCAAATCGGTAGTGCCAAAATGAAGAGCTTGAGTTTGATTATCAAAAGCTAAACTAGGATTCTTAACCCCAACACTTTTCAATGATCTAACCTCTAAATTAGGTTCAAAAGAAAATAAAAAGGATTTAGAGTAATCTGTCCTGTCTTTAGGATCAACCTTCATCCAACCCAAAGGATTATAACCACCAACAATTTTCCCATTACTCAATTTAATCAAAGCTAAACTAGCACCTTGATCATTACATTGATTGCGAAATATACCAGAATTAAATCCATCTCTATCAGCTCTATATAAAAGGGACAGTGAACATTTTTTGGTGCCACTTTGTGATGAGAGTTCATAATTTTTAATTAAATTACTTATAGCCGTTGCTTGCTTTGATTTGATGATAACGGAATCCACTTTACCTAACCTTGGCCATAATTTAGGTTTTTTTTCCTTCATGTGATAACCCAGTACTTCATCAAATAATTCTGGTGTCAACGTTTGTCTAAACGGTCTAACCTTATTATAAAAATCATTTGAACTTATTTCAAAGAAATGAATGCACGGGATGAATTTTTCAATGATTCCTTTTAAAGTTATAAATTCTTCATCTGTCCAATCGGTCGTATCAAAACTAGTTGCGGAAGTTTTTTTGGATATCGTAGGGGATTGTGCAATGCCCCATTTAATTAATGCTTCCCAAATGATTAATTCTTCGCATTGTAATGTTTCTTGATTCAAGATCGCGAACAAAATATCCTTGTCCAATTTGATGAATTCTTCTGAAGAAAATAATGCCTTTGGATCCTCGCAAATCCCTTGCATACAGTAATCCCAAAGTTTTACGTATCTTTCTCTCTTTTCAAATGTTTTTGTTAGGATTTGATAATAATTTTGTCTAACCCAATCCGAATATTTAGAAATTAAATAATCCTGTAAATGATATGATAATTCTTCAAGTTGTAATAAAGTTGCTCCAAGCAACATATCCAATACCTCTTTCCCTTGTTCGGTCACATTTGACAGATTCACAACTCCCGTATAAATGTACCTTTTTTTTAAAAAAAAAGGAAAAAAAAAAAATTCAAGAAATGGATTAAAATTTCTAAGAATGCAAACAACAATGACTTACTGAAGAATGATTGGAAAAGTTTTAAAATCAATTTCCTGAATTCTAACATCGATAACATTATTTTTACCAACGACATTTTGCCTCAAAAGGGTATCCCTAAAAAATGGGGAGCGAACGATCAAGATATTCGAATGCGCTCGAAAATTATTCTCATTAGGATAATTCCCAACTTTGATATTAACGACCTTACTTTCATTTACGTTTTCGATCAATTTTTCCAAGTCATTCGAAAGCGTTTGATAAAAATTCGTTACAACGTTCATTTCTTTAAAAAAAAAAAAAAATTTTTTTGAGAAAAAGCAAAAAAAAAAAAAAAATTAAATATTGAGTACATACAAGTGTGGTACAAATAAAAATTCAAAATAGGGAAAAGCATCATTTCCAAAATTAGATGATACTCCAAGTATTTTTTTTTTCGTTTTAAAACAATGCGTACAGGAAAACTTGTTTGAATTTGGAAAGGTGCGATCGATAACTTTATAAAATTACTAACCACAAACTTATATTAAATTTAGCACAACGTCGTACCGCGTTACACAAGGCTGCAAATTAAAAGCACGAGACAATATTTATAAAGAATTATTTTTTGCTTCATATTTTTCATATTTTAAATTCTCGACACAAAAAAAAAAAAAAATAATTAAAAAAAAATTAAAAAGAAAATTAAAAAAAAAACAATTTATATAAAAAATATGGCTATAGAATTTTTATCATATTTATCTAATGATTTTTCATATTTATTAGAAAACCCAGATTTTAATTCAGACATTACGATAGAAGTAACGGGGGAGGATAATAGTATAAAAATATTTAAGGCCCATTCAATTATATTATATGCGAGATCCGAATATTTTAAACAAATCCTATTAGAAACCAAAGAAGGAATTATGAAACGAGACCCAAGTATGGTTGTCTTACGCATTACAAATATTACGCCGACCGTCTTTTCCAAGATATTAAGGTAATGAAAATTTCTTTAAACCTTTACTCTTAATCATTTTATGACATTACTAACGCTAACGTCACTTTTAGGTATATATATACGGGAATCATTGATTTGGAGTCAACTTCGGGGGAGGACACGTTTGGACTGTTGATTGCATCTTCAAAGTTACATTTCCCCGAAGTAGTTTCTTATGTTCAAGAATATCTCGTAGAGAAACATAAGGCGTGGCTATTAAATAACTTTTCCACAGTGGTAAATAGCATATTTAAATTAGAATATTGTCGTAACCTTCAAAATTTTTGTACATCATATATATGTGTTGAGGCTAATATATACCTCAGCACTAGAGATTCGTTAAAATTAAATAAAAGAATTCTTTCCTTGATATTAAATTTAGATAATTTATATATTGAGGAAGATGATGTTTGGGAATTTCTGATGAGATGGGGAATAGAACATACGAAAGTGTTATTGTCTAAAAGAGACATAACAAAATGGAACGGTGAAGATATCGAGGAATTAAGGAGTACTTTGGATGGTTTGATACCATTGATTAGATTCCGAGAGATCAGTTCAGATGACTTTTATGAAAAGATTAGGCCTTACAAGATTATTATTCCTCATGAAATTTACGAGGACATAATGGCTTATCATTTAATTGGAGCAGAAACAAAAATTGGGATGCCAAGTGGACCAAGGAGAGGATTTATTGACTCTGTTATTATAAATTCAAAGCAAGCCGCCATCGTATCCAATTGGATTGATGGAGGAAAACCTGATGATGATATAAATCTTTTAATACCAAAGAACAACCCGTACACCTTTTCTTTAATTTATAGAGGAAGTCAAGATGGATTGAACCTGAAATCATTTAGAGAAAAGTATAAAAAATTAAAATGTTCTACAATCCTTGTAGTTAAATTAAAGAATTCTGACAAGATCATTGGTGGTTATAGTAATTATTTTTATTACTTTTCAACTAATTGTAATGATGAAAGTGGAAGTTTTTTATTCAATTTCGATCAGAATATTAAATCTTGTAAAAAGATTGATGGGCTTTTCAAGAATTTATATAATGGGTTATATGATTTTAACACCCAACTTGTGTTTGCACATGGTGATTTGACCATAAATTTCGAAAATTTAAGTATAAATTGTAAACAAATTAGTTTTAAAGAAAGAGTGCTAAAACAAGAATCAGCTTATCAAGTTGAAGACATTGAGTTATTTAGACCGATTTGGAAATAATGTTGTAAAGGTAATGTAAGAAATTGTATTGATAAAATTATTTATTTTTTCAATTTAAATCATTTACCTGTTAAGGCTTTGTAGTTGTTTATAATTAATAAAATTAATAAAATAATTTTTGGAAGTATAAATTTTTAAATTTTATTTAGATGATGGTGATGTTTTGATCATGACTCATGAAACTTATTCAAAGTATAATATCATTTTAATATATCAATAACGAAATAGTATTCAAAAGAATCAAGATTTAGTCCCACTGGAGATGATAATTAGCAGAACTTAACACTTATGTGTCTTGAAGATTCAACTGATTCCGGTTCACAGCTTATTAATTTAGATCATCAAGGTTTCTTTCCTAATTATCTGCATTAGACCTAACCCTTTTATTTTTGTACTGACTCCATTTTTGTGTTATGTGCTATGGTTAATCTTATTGCTTCCGATCTCCTGGTCTTTATTTGACAAAAATATGCTAAACATCAAACGATTTTAACACGCAATTTTCTTTGGAAATCTTGAATTTATTTGGTAACCCGCAGATCATGCTACGCCTCAAATGATCCTTAACTGCGCTGAATATCATTATCAAAAAGCGTAGTATAGTAATAGTTAACAATTTTATATAAATAGACCTGTAAGTTGACCTTGAGTTGACAGAGTTCGAAGAGAGTTCGATCAGATAGTTTTCTGAATAAGTCTTGGGACTAGACTAATAACTCTACGGTTTTAATAAAGTTACTACTTTACACTTTCAACCTTCTTCTTGTCTTCATCATAGGATTGATCGTGATAACCTACTACACAAGAGAATTGTGATAATAAATTGTTTTGTTAGTTAATCGTTAATTTCTCTTAGGAAAGGCCTTTGAGATAATTGTGATATTAAGTTTATTAGTTTTGTTAGCTTGGTTTGAGACGATTCCAGGTCTAATACCGGCAACCCGATGTTTAGAATTGAACCGAAACTAATCTAGAAATCCTACTCGGGCTCGTCGTCCTAAGTTAAATTAATACTATAATTGCTTGTTTGGATTTTATTGAAAAATTCTTCAGAACATAAAGGATGTTCCTGTAAATTACGTTCAAATGTAATTCTTTGGCATTAATTGTTACCCATAATTTTTGAACAGATACCAGTCGGCATTAAACCTTTTAAATATAATGGATTTAATCATAATCAATCATCAACAAAACAATTACAATAGCGAATAATTTTTAATTCTAACCTGAAGCGTTATTAATAGCAATAATTACTTCTCCTTTGTAACAATAACAAAATATTATCATAGTATTATCATATAATGTTATATTTTCATCTCCCTAATATACAGTACCTTTAAAAGAAAAAAGAAAGAACCATACCACGTCATTGACTCATTTATTTGGTAGTTTGGTAGTATTTTTTTTTTTTTATCATTGTACGATACAATAACTCCATACATTTGCTAAAAATAAAAATAAAAAAAATATGAGAACAAGGGAGGAAATTATAAAAAAATAAATAAAAATAAAAAATAAAAAAATTTGGAGACTAAATGTTAGAAACAGTTATTGGAAGCCAAAAAATCTTTTGAGGTATTTTTTTTAAGACTTTCTCTATGTTTGAGAATATAAATGTTTCAGTAGTTTTCCTATTTTTTATATGAATTTATTACATACATACAGTACATGGAAGATTTTTTTTATAATCAATATTTTTTATCATGAGGTTTTATTTTTATTTTAGGCCAATAAGTTTTTCTGTATAGTAAAAATTCTTATATAATATCAATAAATATAAAAAAGCTTAATAAATTAATGAAATAAATACAAAAGATAAACAAATAATACACGACGCGACGCGTAAAATTAACCACAATGGCGTAATTTATAGATCGTTATGCAAACCGTTTTGACTGCTTTTTTTCCAAGTCCACTTTTTTTTTAAAAATATTTTCGTGATAAATATTTTCTTTTATTGTCTTTTTCTATTTCTATAAAAAAATGTGAACTTTACTTTTTTATTTTTTTATCTTTCGACGGTTTCGATGACGAACTCTTTTATCAGGTAGCTTCATCAGTTGCTGGCACTATTTTTGTTGTTCTACATAATGAAGAGAGTATGGTGAGTATACTCAGACACCTCGGTTGGCTTGGATTACTGATCTTGTTCTTTATGAAGAGCGATCGTTGTAAAAAACTTTGATTGGGGTTTAGGCACACACATGAGGACTACTATTTTGCTTCTGTTACTCATAATCAGTTTAATTATTCATCCAGCCAATAATGGAAAGGCCAAACCACGAACTAGCAGAAAGAATCATAAGATCGCAACTTGAGACCTATGAAGGGAAAGTCAACCATACAAACTTGCGGGACGTTGAAACGAAAATGATTATAATGGTTTTGACATAAAAACATTAGATGTTGTAATGGCTAGGAAAGGTAGTAGCGTACGTTATTTCACTTCATGAATTATAATATTATTTGTTGGGTGGACGGGGCAGAAAATGGAAAGCTGATAATATACTTGTTTTATCAGTTCAACGTAATGTTGAACAGAGTATATATTTTATAATGGAGCTGAAATGAAGCAATAAAGAGAATAGAATTAAATGTCTCGCTTCATGTTAGAAAGATACTTGAAATTTAAGAGAAATTTGTTAATAAAAGATTTTTTTGCGTCCCCTGTGTGACAACTAATGCGCTCATTTAAAAATTCTATGTTCATCCGTATAAAACCTATTTTTTCTTCAATTTATGAAACATTTTGAAATTTGACTTTATTTCCATTTATTTACAGTATATAGAACTCGACTGCGTGTCACTTGTAGGTGTGTATACAGTTGTCTATACATGCACATGGATTCACAAACATATATGAACCTTATTATAAAGCTGGTCTGTTTTCTTGAAATTTTAGATGTGAGTACCAAATAAAAAAATTTGTATGCAAGTTTCATTCTCACGCAGAAACTAACTTCCATTCAATTATATAGCGTAGATTTTGTGAAAAAAAGAAATAATAAATCTTTTTTTTGTATCTAAAAAAAAATGAGATTATTGCTTAAATAAATAATTTAATAAATTTTTTTTATTAATTAAATGTAATATACTGTATATAACACATATACATGTACAGTACACAATAATTAAAATTTAAAGAAAAGATAGAAACATTCGCCGTCTGCTTGTGCCGAAGGGGGGAATCAGCTCTACCGATTATATTCAGGATTTACAATGGTTGCAAATATTTATTACAGCATTTGAGAGGAGGCT
>CAJVPP010003834.1:0-10622 GCA_910592005.1 Funneliformis mosseae | reverse complement strand
TAAAAAATGTTCCATTAGTATTATTCTTTTAAATAAAAAAATAAAAATAAACATTAAAAATAAAGTTTATACATACCATCGAAAACTGTCTCCGCCATTCTTTTCGCCGGGGACTGTATATAGGATGATATTGGTTTCTAATGTAGTTATCCCAACGGAACTGGCACAGTTCTTAAACTTGGTGACAGTTTTAGAAGCTTTTTTTAATATCAAAGTAAGTGGTTAATAGTAATAGCTGTTTGCTACCCTTAATGAAAACCGTCACCAACTATTTAAACTTTTCTTTTGTGATCTTAAGCGACATATTTCTGAGGTTATAATGATAATAGCTTCTAACACCCCGCCTAATCCCCAATCACATTCTACCTATGGCGGGGTGTCTGCCTTTTTGCCAAAACCTGTAAAGGTTACAATTTCTGGTTTATAACCAAATTAATTCTACCTTGATTCCCTTAGTATATTTATACAAAAACCTGTTCATTCTAAATAACTGTGCTAGATCAAAAATTGTAAACCAGTAGTAAAATCATTTCTTTAGTAAAAAACTGTAAAAAAACTAAAAAATTTTTTTCTTTTTCTTTCTCTTTATTTCAATTCTTATATCATTTATTCTTTACTATGTTAAAGCTGGTTTTTTTATTTCTTTTATTTTACTATAAAAGAAAAAATAGAGAAAGAGTAAAATCAGATACTAATTAGACCGGTTATCAAATACAAAAAATGTTTCCATCTATATAATGTCTAGTTTATTATAAAGTTATAATAAGGAATTTTATTAATTTTTAACAAGTGATATTAATGAATAATACATTTGCTTTCGCATTCTACTAACATATTTTCATACTATACTATATTATTAATAAAAAAAAACATTCTAATCCTTTTGAAATTATTATTGATAGTGACATTAATTACATTTGTACTTTGTGAAAAGAAAATAGAGTAGGGTTTATGGGTTTGATTCCACAGGAGAATCTTCAGAATATGTAACAATAGTTTTTATATGATTCCTTAGATGAGTTTCTCTGAAGAGGAACTTGATCATTGAATATTTGCTATCTAGAGATTGCTGAAATCCTATAGACTCTTCTATATGTGATGATGATGATAGACATGCTCTCATTATGTGGTTGTTCGAATCTAGCAAATTGAAATAGATATGTTAATAATGAAAAGCTTCTCCTGAAAAATTTTCCTCGAAAATACACTAAGTTTTAACCAAAACTTGGTAGAAACCTCCTTATAAAGCTCTTTTGCAATTAAACTCTTTTTTTTCCACCTTTTTCTATACTTTTGTGCAATTTAATAAAATAATAAAAGTATATTATTAGTCAGCCAGATTCTTCATAGAACCTAAGTAAGTAGTACTTACTTTAAACACCTTTACAAGATTTCTGAATTTCCTATAACAGTCTTTACTAGTAAAGTAATTTGTACTTTTCCGCTCGTTTAGTTTCCTATAGACATCTTTTCAAAAAAGTTGTTTTTTCTGGACTAAGTTATACTTCTGTATAACTACTTTAGTTATTATGAAAAATCTGATTGGCTGATCTGATCTGTAACTCCTCGTAATTTGAGTTAGCGAGAAAGTGCTGAAAACTGACTAGGTACTAAGGGAGATTTCATGTGATACAAATTTTATAATTTAGCTGATCAGATTTTAGCTGAATCAAAAAAATATGAATCTGTTTTCACCCAAACAATCAAATAAAAATGAATATGATTTTATTATAATATAATATTGCTTAAATTAGCCAAAATCGATAAAATACTTTAAAATCGTTATAATCTGTTATAATCTACTAAAATACTATTATAGATTTAGATAGTAGAGCCCAATATAAGCTAGTTTTTATAAGCTATAGTGATGTAAACTTCAAAGAATATAAAAGAATATTAGAAGCATTATATCCTTTAGGTAAACGATATGATCATAAAACATCAGAAATGTAATACTCTCGTATCTGTGATCTATTTAGAAAAATACTTGAAGAGAATCCAAGAATTCTTTCTAAGAATGGATATATTATAATGTATGAAAAGCTTTATGAAAATAATAAAGTTCATGCTCATCCAACAAATTATATATATTGTAGTGTATATGATTCCTTAGTTTTCATACCTGAAACTGTTTATAGTACTCGTCTCTATCATGATGGCCACTTAAAAAGATGTATTTCTGAAAATACTATTTTGAATGAATATACAAGTAGAAAAGAAATTCTTAAATCTATTGATAATAGCGAATTTCAGATCTGGCAATATAAACAATATATATTACGAAAAGAGGTTAAAATTAATCGTTTTCATCTAGAACTTTTCTTCCAATCAACTTTACACCCAGAAAAGGATAAGTTAACATTAGTATCATATGATTATGATGCGAATTTTACGGTTAGCTATAAAAATTATACACAATCTAAAGTAATTGTAGCAAAAAAACTATGCCAACTTGTATTTTTAATACCAGGCAAAAAATGGTTTCACTAATTTCTGTTACCTATGGTAACGACTAAAAATCTGAAGCACTAAATAGCCAACTCCTCCTCTATTGTCACAAAAGCCTGTTGTATTAATACAACATAATGCAAGTGCATCTGAGATTAGAAATCTTTAGAACGATCGATCAAATATGCCTAATATTTTTAGCAGAACTACTTTAGGTGATCTTGTTGAAGCATATTTTAATTTTGTGCGGATAAATGCAAGAAGAAAATAGACTTTATATCTTTCAACTGAATATTAGCATTATGTATCTTAATTATATTTAGTCAAACATAGCTTATATTTTATTTTTTACAAAATAATAGCTATATAATCTGCATGCATAATCACCTAGTAAAATTAGTTGAAGGCGTTATGCATGAAATGTATTACCTGCAGACACTATGCATGATCTACCTATTCTAGGTTAGATCTTCTAATCTATAATTATTTTAATAAAGTATTTTTCGAGAAGTTCAGGAAGATTAATAAATGATCTTAAAGATTCTTGATTGCAAGATAATATAACTATTAGTTTGAGAATTTTTATGCTGTAGTTATTCAGTGAGCTTACAGAAATTATAAAAAAAGATCTGAGTCTTCAACAAAACAGGTTTAGAAGGTGATAAGAAATGATAGTACTCCTGATAATAAGAAATTTTTAGATATTGTTTCTTATGATAAAACATATCATTTTATTAATAGAAAACCAATAGAATTTAATTATATGAGTGATCGATTTTATGCAGAAAATAAGCGTAATATTTATTTTACTACTACTTAGACAGATGTAAAGAGAAATCAGTTATATAGACGATTAGGTACTATAGTATATATAGCTACTTTTAGAGTATTATATTAGCAAAGCTATATAATTATTAGAAGTATAAGCTGGTCTGACATGTTTAAATAGTTACAGAATTCCAAATATTATCATATTAATAAAAAATATAACTTTGAAAATATCATCAGAATTTTAGATTGCGAAAAATATAGGAGTAAATCAACAGAAATACAAAGAAAATGTGATTCACTGCCGTTAAAATTCCTATACTATATTCATGAAAAGGATGTTACTGTGAATTTCTCAGATTTGAATGATAATTATGAGTTTATACGCTGAATTTTTCAGATCAGTCCTTGATCAGATCCTGAATATTGTCTTAATAAAATAATATATTATCCAATCATAATACATGTTGGCGTGTGCGACATAAATTAGCACATTTTTAATCTTTGTTAAAATACATATGATGTAATAGGTGATATTTCACAAATTATTTGTAAAACTATACTTATGCAATAAAATAATTTCACATATAAATTGATCCTCATAATATTTCAAATTTTTTTCTTACAACATTTAGCAAAATAAGATTTAGCAAAATAACATTTATTAATATGTATATTTGCTCTAGAGGAATAGAATATTCTAAGTAAAATAATATCTATATAATATTATCAGGTCTTACTATTAAACGGTCAGGCAAAAAAAAATTTATATATGCATTGTCTCTAATATCTTTAAAAATGACAAGATCTTCAATGCACATTTCACATGTCTTTTACTAACAAACATAAAATTTTAGCATAAAGTGTCTTACATATTTCTCCTATCTCTTTCTAACATAAAGAGAATGAGAATGTAAGAAATTGTGACATTTAAAAGGGCAGTATGAAAAATTTATGTTTAAGTCATTGAAAACTTCACATTATATCAATATATTTTTATTAATATTTTTCACTATATTGAATTTAGTAGTCAAAGTTGAAGCTCTTTTATTACAAGAATCATTTGATACTCTTTATAAGGTGTCCATGATTTATTTAACAATAGAGGATAATATTCTACCTCTATATGATAAAGTACAGAAAATAGTTGACTAGACAGTTAATTCATTATAGTAAAGCTAACAGATTTTGGTCGAAGAACTAAGGTATTAGAAATATTATCGCAGGTATGACATAAATGAGATTTTTATTTTTATTTCTTACTTTAATAATGACACTATAGTAGATGTTGGCTTTAGTTTTGATATGTCATAACTAAAGGTCAAGGAATGCCAGTCTAGAAGATCAATGTCTTAGGATGTTGAAGGTTTCTGCTCCTTTTTACTGTGCATGACTATTCAGCTAAAATAATGAAGATATGTTTTTTAAAAAATTCCTGAAAACACATATATGGTAGGAATTATAATTCATGAGTTTAGAATAGGAATAATATACTGATACTTTTTTAT
The DNA here is from genome assembly GCA_910592005.1 of Funneliformis mosseae. Classification (NCBI taxonomy): domain Eukaryota; kingdom Fungi; phylum Glomeromycota; class Glomeromycetes; order Glomerales; family Glomeraceae; genus Funneliformis; species Funneliformis mosseae. The sequence continues at coordinate 5,898 of CAJVPP010003834.1, read as the reverse complement.
CACATCTACTGTAAGTGGAGAGTGAATATATCAGTGTTCGCAAGCTAAAAGCATTAAAAGCATTGAATATAGATAGAGAATTATCTCTCGATCATACTCAAGAAGAAATAGAAGAAATTCTTAATATATTAAAATCTAAACTTAAGGTAACTATTATACCGTTTGGAGATTTTTTATGTTTAAAACTAACAAGCTTTTGTGCTTAGCATCCTATAACAGAAGTGGACATAAACCTTTATGGTTTACTTAAATAAAGTTTAGCGAGTATAGCATCTTCAGATCTTACATGATGAGACCCTAAAGTAAGCATAGTTTTAAGTGATAATTCAGATATTGTGAAAAACTTGGGAAGTAAGCAAAAAAATATTTTCACAGAACCTCAAAAAAATATGAAATGTGCCTTATCTGATTCAGTTATTACTAAGTATGTTAATTTTGTGAAAGTTTTCAATAATACAAAGAATGTAAGATCTATGAAGAACATATTTCACAATAAAAAATGAAAAGAAAGTGAGACAGATTTAGTAAAATAACAGAACATATTCTAGGCATAATGTAAGTTGCTTGTTTATTCAAAAATTAATAGAACATCACTGTATTAATCACACTTTCTTTTATCAATAGTGAAATATGAAGCAATTCTGCATTTATGACCAGTACATCCTGCAGTGAGCAAAGTGAAGAGATATATATTGCAGATGTCATAATTCCTTTACTTCAAACAAGTTTAAGTGATCTTTTGAATAGTGCTATTTGTCTAAGTATAGCAGAATATCAAAGTATAGCAAGCAAAGCTCGAAAAAATCTAGGAATAATTGAAAAGCAAATGAAAAAAAAACCTGACATTATGGGTTTATTGAAGCAAGACAAAAAATTATTGAGCTATTGTATACTGAATCATCATGTATTGTGTATAGTAACTCAAAAAAATCAGATGATAAGGTTAAGTTATAGAGAGAAACATTAGATAGAACAAGTTATATCAATGTATTATATAAACTGATTGGTAATCAATTTGGCATTGTGAAAATTCAGGTCACAGATACAACTATGTATATAAATATTCTTGTAAATGATCTGGCTAATATACTAAGATATTTCCATCTAGATCATGCAGAAATTCTATTATCCCTTATCAATCACGCCTGAAATTTCTTATTCGCTTACTATTAACCTTAAAAAATGTAATAATCGAGAATAAGAGTCTTTTAATGCAGGTATTAGAACAAACTACTTCTTATCCACTCTGAAATGTTAACCCAAGTCCTACTATCCCTACGTCTCTATATAACAAATAGTTAGTAAAGAGATTATTCATGTATTTTAGCATAAAAACATTATATATTTTTCCTATATCCTGGTGGCTGATTATTTTTACATATTCATCTGTATTTTTTTTTTAGAAATTTGGATGACCTGAGGTCACTGAAATCACATGATTTTTTATTTTTGAATATTAACATACTAATATTACATTACGTAAGCATGCAATTTGAAATAGATGGTCTTGGTAAGACTAATTCATTTAAATAATGTATTAGCGAGCTTAAGACCAAAATTGTAAAATTGGAAAATAAGCAATTGCAAAATGAATTAGTAAAAAATTTATTATCTATATTGCGTAAAATGTGATCCTATATTAATGCTAGTTGGCAAAAGTAATTAGTATTAGAAATTATAATATACACATGATTTAATCAAAGTTGTATTATTAGCAAATCTCTCACAATATTAATATATAAATTTATTCACACTAATTATCTAAATACAGAAAATGCCCAGAATTCTTAGATTCTTAGAATTTTTTATTATCTGTATAAAATGACTATTAATATACTGATACCATTTTTTCCACATATATTATTCAAAGCAATTTAACCAACTTTCTCAATCTATCAAAATAGATATATAGTGATACCTTACATCTTGAAAATATCTGTTATCATTAGAACAGATAAGTAGTATTCACCCTGAAGTGAAAGATTTATTAAATAAGGCAGTTGAAAATTATATTAAGAAAAAGGAATATCAGAAGATAAAGCCTATTATTAGCAACTGTGAAAATTTACTAAAGTAAGGAAATAAGAAGTTGTGTATATCAAAGCAGGTATTGGAAAAAAAGATTGAAGAGCTTCTCGATTTGCAAGAACAATATAAGTCTTGTGAGGTAGCTATGACCAGGTCTTTGAAAGAGAATAGTGAGAAAGTCACCTAATTATCAAATTCAGTAGCTTTTTTCAAAAGTATAATTCCTGATACAAGAAAAGCTATTACATCAGCTGAAAAATCTATTAACCTGTTAGAGAATAAATGTCAACATAAGAATAGAAAAATTATTGCTCTTATTGATCATATCCTTTCCAAAACGAAGCATAATGATGTGACTATAGAACTGAAAATATATTCTAGCACTCATGAAAATAAATTATGGACGAAAAGATATAGTAAATCTGAATATGATTTAAAAACCTGAAAAAAATATATATTTTGTCTTACTCAATAGCTTTGAGAAAAAATTCTATTCACTAAGAAATGACGTATCCCATCCTTTTCGTATTCAGTGAAGATGATTTAAGATACTATCAAATTGAAGACAATAAAGTTCTATTCACATAAATAGTTTTCAACATCTACATATATGCTATGTCAATCATTAGCATATAGGTGAAGAATATGAGTTAATTCATCTGAAGTAGACCAATTAAAAAATACAACATAATTTAAATTTTTTCTTATCAGTTTTGGGTAATCAAAAAAACTCTAAAAGACGTAAATACTGCTAATATTACTGTATTGTTCTCTAAAGAAATAAGATTTAATTTTTTCCTGAACTTTCTTCAAATCAGCATACACATCTTCAAATATGGGAGGGTTTCTAGAAAAATCAGGTTCCGAGAAATTTTTCACTTAATTAAGAGCTTAATACATTTTAATCTAATAACATCAAAAACACTAAAATGCAATAAAAATCTCAATTTTGTTAAAAAATTCCCAGAACCTGATTTTCCTAGCAATCAACCCATATAGCTATTGTACCTCTTTTTGGAGAAAAGGAATTAGAATTTGGAATTTTATCAGACTTCAGAACCTGAAATGTAATATCTTCACAATATAGTTTTAGGCTATTTGCAATTATCTAATATATTGATTTGAGATATAAATATTTTGGTTCTTTAAGATAGCAATTGATAAAGATTAAATTGTCATTTTTTATATAACGTATTTCTCCTTTTTTACCATTAAATATGCGATAAAGCTTATTTCCTAATAATAGGTTCATGACTTCATTAGTTTTTCCTGAATTGATATAACTACTAATTAGTAATGTAAAGGGCTATTAAGAGGTTGAATGTAATCTATTAAACCTTTTTACATCTTTAATCTCATCAACATAGAGAATGATTTTTTTTGCCAAATCAAACTTTTTGACTTTTATATTATCAAGACTAAGAATTATTAATATTATATCAAGCGAAGTAAAATTTTTTAGTGAAATTTCAGCAAACTAGTTCGCTTAAAATCACGTAGGCTTTAGCTAATCCTTTTAAGACCACTTCACTCCATTCAAAAATCCTTTCTCGATTAACGTATGTTTGATATAGGAAAAAAGATCAGCAATATAGGGAACTTTGATAAGGTATATATCTTACTTCTTGTAAAGATTCTGCTTCTTTTGATCACGTATTTTTTATATTTCTAAAGTTTTATTCTCTCAATGATATAGATTATTGTAATGATAGTGTTGGAAACCCTAAAATTTGAATGCAAAACGCAATTTCTTATTATATTCATCGAGTTGCATTCTATCCAAAAAATCTGACCTGCGTAATAGGAATTTTTTGCCTAGCAGATCCTTAAAAATATATTGACACTTACACTCACCTCTTACATGATGACATAGTGAATACTATTCAAATTTTTCATAATATATTTTAATAGATATTCTCACTGGTGTGTACCATTTTCATAAAATCAAAGATATACACTATGATCATTTATTTGTCCAGTCCTTTCTAAATATTGACTACCACATCTTTTGGCATAATCAATAGTTTGATCTATCTCATTATTATTAGAAGAAGCATAAATGAAATGCACAGATAATATGTTTTAAGATGGATATTCAACCTTTTCTAAATCAGATATTAATATTAACTCTTCTCTTACAAATCCTCACTTTAGAGTATATTCTCTATCATCAAGATAATAAAGCACAGATTCATTTTTAGATATTACGATTTTTTAGACTTATAAAGACTTAATAACTATATAATTCTATTCCACCTTTTCATTCAGCATTGGCAAGAAGATAACAGCCTGAGTCATCTTTCTTTAATATTATTTCATTCTTAACAATGGATCACTTCGATGATATTGACAGCTTAGATTCAATCTTTTTCAATAAAATGGCTTCTAAAGGTACTAATCCTTATTTTGAAGAATCTGATTTTTTAATAAGATACGTAGGATAATGATTTAGGTAATCAACAACTTTTGGCAAATGTCTAACTCATGTTCTTATTAATCTTAGATCAGAAGATATAGACTCAATAGCATACTGAACCTTATAGAGCATATTCTCTTTCATTTTATTAAAACATTCTACTATTGCAGTACCTCTATAGCTATAGGGTCCTATTACTTGAATTGTAACATTATTCTCTTGCATTAGTCAGAAAGTTTTGTCTATAAATTTACAATCACCATTACATTGTAGAAGCTTTGATCATGTTAATGGATTATTTTAATCACCATATTTTTTTTTAAATGCTTTAGCAACTTCATAGGCATTTTTTGATATAAGTAAAACTAAAACCTTATATCAGAAAATACAATCTATTATATTAAGTACCATTTTATAGGTCTTACCTCTGTAATGATTATGGGTAAGAAACATTATATCACATTAATGAACACAATTTGGTCAGGTTATTTTTTCATAACTGACTCTAGGAATATGCTTAGGTAGCATATAGATTTGGTATAATTGCTGATGTTTTAGCTAATCTTTTATATCTTTTAAGTGGAATCAGTGCTCTCTTTTTTATATGAATTTCTTAGGGATTTAGGATTAGAATAATATTCAGTCAGGCAATAATATATATTACGCAATATAAGATTTTTTTTGATTCTTTTAGCCTCATTAGGATCTATCAAAATTTGTGATTGGCTCATTTTTAAAGTAGAATTATTATGATGGTACAATAAAATACCATGTTTGATTAAACATATTCACAGTTTTTAGATATAAATCAAGAGCTTCGTAATAAACTTCAAGATGAGATTTTTATTAATAAGAGTAACAAGAAAAATTCACTTTCTCGTAAAAGAGCTTAAGTAATACTATTGAACTATCTCGTTACAGGATACTCACTAGTCGAAATAGTCTAAATCAGCCTAAAATTGGATAACTGATTTTAGGCTGATTTTGATACTATTTACAGCCGATTTGTCATATTTTCTGATCAGCACAAATAGGTGCCGATAAATGCTGATTGACCCCAATCGGACATGGCCATTCAAAACTTAAATTCAACTATAAATCAGCCTAAAACTGGTCTCAATTCGGCAATAATTCAGATGCCGATAGACGCTAATCAATATGGCCATTCAGCCTAAAATTGACCTTAATCCAGCATTATTCAGCATTAATTCAAAACTTAAATAACATAAATCAGCTTAAAATTGACCTCAATTCAGCATCATTCGGCATCAATTTGGAACTTAAATAACCATAAATCAGCCTAAAATTGATCTCAATTCAGCATCATTCGGCATTAATTCGAAATTTAAATAACCATAAATCAGCCTAAAATTGGCTTCAATTTGGTATCAATTCAGTCAAATAAGTATATAAAATTGATATATTATATTTATTAAATTTATTAAATATTATAA
>CAJVPP010003833.1:0-10624 GCA_910592005.1 Funneliformis mosseae | reverse complement strand
ATACGTTTGAAGGTTTCAGAAAAAAACAAGCTGCGAAGTCTCAGGAACCTACTCAAGAAATCATGGAACCTGAAATAGAAAAACCGTCAATTGACGAAATCAATATTTCGAAAAAAAATAAAAAATCGAAATGTCAAGATAAAACGTTTAAACGTAAAAAAATATGAATTGACGAGAGGCAAATCACAAGAAACTTTTGTGAATTTTTTTTTTTTACGTTTCTTATTATAGATTTCTATTGTTAAATATTTTTGTAAAATTCGTGTAACCTTATTAACCAATCACATGAAAATCTTCCTAAATCACCGATTTAGTATTATTTATTATTTATAAGGCAATTATTTTTTTTAAAAAAAAGTGTTATTTTTCACTTTGTCTGTGTATAGGACCGACAACTTTTCTAAAGAACAAGAAAAATTCACTTTGTATATTAAAGAATAAGGAAAAATTAATTTTCACTTATTCTGTCAAAGAACAAGAAAATTAGACTGTCTAAAAGAACAAGAAAATTTAGTCCGTCTAAAAGATCAAGATTCTTCAAAGCATTCCTTCACTGATGCAAACGTCACTTGGGGATCCTGTACCAAATGATTGTAATATTAGTGAGTCATCCAATTCAAGTGATAATTATTATTTGCTGGGTAAAAAAATGGTTTTTCTAAAAAGTACAATAGAATTATCTAAAAGAACAAGAAAATTTAGTACGTCTAAAAGATCAAGATTCTTCAAAGCATTCCTTCACTGATGCAAACGTCACTTGGGATCCTGTATCAAATGATTGTAACATTAGTGAGTCATCCAATTCAGTGATAATTATTATTTGCCGGGTAAAAAAAATGGTTTTTCTAAAAAGTACAACAGAATTATCTAAAAGAACAAGAAAATTTAGTCTATATAAAGGACTAGAAAATTGTTCTGTCTAAAAGAACAAGAAAATTAGATTGTCTAAAAAAAAAAAAAATTTCACAAAAGAAAAAATATAACTTTCTATTTCATAAAATGTACCTATTGTTCAGGCTTTTTGGGTTAAGTTACCTTATTTTATGGTTTTTTGATAAATTTTGAGAAGAAGGAAAAACATCAAATCAGATATTAAGATTTCGAATGCGTGAATTTTGGTTCATTCTGAAGCGTCAAAAGCGTTAAAATATTTCAGCATCGCCAAACTTGACCAGCTTGATTAATTAATTATCCAAGTTTTTTGGGGGGTAGAATAATAAGATAAGGTTTATTTTACATTTTGGTGTAGGTTTTTACGGGACAGTTTGGACATTTGGACATATTAGGAAACATAATAGGAATGAGCTTGGAAAACTTGATTCATTTAGGAAGGGAATATCTGAAAAAAAAAAATCCTTTATAAGACAATAAACTAATTTTTTTTATTTTCAAACCAAATAATCAATTGATTCCGATAATATAAACATGAACGTTACCGCTTCATCGAGGCGTCAGAAAATTGCAGCCAAAAGCCTAGTAAGGATCGAAAGAGCATAAATTTTGTGCAAAGAATATGTTTGAGGGAAACTTTGTGCAAAAATTTGTTTTAGATAATTTTGTGCAAATAATGTTGAGGGGGAACTTTTGTGATTCATTTTTGGTGTCGAAATGTTCCCCGTGAATAGGAACGATAATTAAATGTGTAAGAACACATTCTTTATTTATCTTGGAGCGAGTCATCAGGAGGAGAGTATCTGTATTTCATTTGTCTCTGTTGAATCCCAAAGATTCTCATGATTTTAATTTCCAAAGTTCGATAATATAATATTTGGGAACTTAATAGTTGAGCGTTTGGTAAAATTTGTATATTTTCATTTTTCATTTCGGCTTGGATTCATCAAACCTCTGATGATCCTTTACGCTTGATGCTCTCTCTAGCAGATTAATAACTACCGAACCAGAAATATCAAATCTTCCAAGAGTCGAATTAAAAGAGCATTCAAAATAAGGAATTGTGGATCATTAGTTTCTTGAGGTACTAAATCTCTATTCTCGTCTTCATAGTTTGGAAGTTAACCATCAAATTTGCTCCGCATCTATCTGCTTCAAAATTAGCACGCCCACTTTTTACTGTTTTTCTTGTAAAGATAAAAGTCAATTGGAAATTGTAATAAATAATAAGAAATAGATTCAATATAAATACTTTTGAATGTTCTTGTATTAAGCACTCATGATAAATAAATACCATTTCTCCCATCGTTAGAGCAATTTGAATAATTTAATGGAACAATCAAATATTTTTAAAGTGAACTTAATAGGAAAATTATTAAGGATTGCTATTTGAATTTAACGAAATTTTTATGAGCCGAGTTCGTATCGGTGGTAGTCGTTGGGGTCATTTGTGATAACTATTTTTGATCTCTTCTAAACCTTCTGTTGCACGTGTCGGTGATTGAGTGAAGCTGTTGTTCATCAATAGAAGATTCATTAGGCGGTCTTTAGTTGATCGAAGGAAGATATCTTCCAAATCTAATATATATTATCCTGGGATGGTTTCGCGTCCGGTAGAAGCTTCTATGGTCGCCAGTTTATGTCTACTAGGTTTGCAGTAGTCGACCAAATACTTGGTTATTGATAGCATTAGTAGGGATGAAAGATGATCCAAAACTTTCCTACTCCTAAATGTAGAAAGGCTTCATTAGCACTAGAGGTTATGAAAACAAAGATAAATTCTAAAGTCAAGTCTAATATGAGCTTTTCTAAACCAATCCGTTTCTAAAAGTAAAGTTTCATTCCGAGAATAGATAACCCGCTTACGTTCATTACGGAACACCCGAAGCTATCATAATTATTCCAGTGAGAGGGAATGTCATCAATCCAAATTCCAATGTCTTTATAAAGGCCGAATTAACTTTTTTAATCTTGAAAAGAAACAAAATAAATGAATCGAAAGAAAGTCACTGTACTGTGATGCACCCTATTTCGAAAGGTTGAATTTTGATGTCGGTTAATTCTTCGAGGAGATAAAAGCCTTGACTTGTAAGTTACTGTAGTCGGATCGGTTTCATCCATCTTAAGGATTTCGGTTATCTTTTTCGCGGTATAATCCTATAATCTTGTACTTACACATTTCCGTTCCACGTGATTCCGACCGGCATTATGGCGTTAAGAAATTAACCATGTGATGGATGTATTTCACCACCTAAAAAATATTCTGTTCCCAGAAAATAATAAAAATGAAAAGTTAATTGATTTATGCTTGAATTCAACCTAAACATATATACATCCTTCTGAATGAGACATTAGTCCAACGAGTCTTAAACTCCCTAGTCCCCATCCAGGATATCGATATTTCAAAATTCGTCTTAAAACAGATACATAGATTCCTATAAGGTCAATATATTACTCTGGAATACTGTGGAAGAAATCCATATACCTTATATGCTTCTTTCGATCCTAATTTGCCTTTCCGAAAACTTTATAACGCTTGGATAATAATACTATGCGTTCTTCTTTTTATTCAATAATCTGTTGTCCGAAAAACTCGGTTTAAACGAATGGCCAGTGGCTTAGAAATTTGTTTAACGATACACATGTTACACAATTTTTTTTATGAAAATGACGAGTCCGTTTTGGACAATTTCTTTGAAGAACTGTTGGGAACATTCTATAAAAAGGTAATTATGAATTTGAAAAGCATTAAAGTTTTTAAACATTTAATAATATATATATACCTTTTATTTTATATAATATTATAATAGATATTTGAAAGTTCAACTTAAAATGCATCTTTTAGCACAAATAAAAATTTATTTACTGCTACTATTAACAATAAATCAACAAAAAATAATAAACCAGAAATTTATAGTAGTTAGTATAATAATAGGACACAAAATGTCAGTTGCGCAAGTACAAGGTCAACGTTTTATGGCACTAAGTACTGCTCGAGTTCGCATCGAACAACGGCAAAGGCAATGAATGAACAGTAAGTTAAAAATAAATTTTTTTATTTTTTGTTTATATATATACTAATTTTTAATCCTTTTTTTTTTATTTATAGCATGGATGGGCGGAAAAAATATTTTCCATCCTTTGGAGTTTATGTGTTAGTAATTTTTTCTTCGTATCGTTTATCGTTATAAATATTAGTATTATAAAGTTTATTGCATATTTATATTTAGAGAATTTATTATTTTATTATTAAATAAAGATAACTGTTTAAATTATTTGAAAAACATTTTCATAGTATTAATAATAAGTTTTACAAGTGTATTTATAATCTATACTGTTATGTATAGTCTATTTAAATCTTGTTAATATTTTAAACTTTTTAATAATTTCACTCATTTTTTTTTTGCTAAAATAATTATTAAGTGATCTTATATTATTAAAAAAAAAAAAAATAAAGAAATAAAAATTAAATAATTGATTTAATTTTAAATAATTTATATAAATTAGATTTTCTATTAAATAATACTATATTATATAATAAAATAAAGATTTTATTAATAATAAAATATAAAAAAAAATAAATATAAAAATTTTAATATATATTATATTAATATATAACTAACTATATTTTAGTAAATCATAATTAAATAATGTTATAATTAACCTTATTTAATTTTATTAAAGTAAAAATGATCATTTAATCTTTACAATTTTATTATTAATACAACATTTAATTTATTTTAATATTTTAATTTTTATTTGTTTTTATTTAAAAGATTAATATACTAATATTAAAAATGAAAATAGTTTGTCATTTTTTTTTTATCTTTACAGTTTAATATAAATAATAATTTGATTTTTTGTTAATGTAATATAAAGTATATATAATTTTATAATATTCAACTTTTTATACAATTTTCTTAGCATTTTTTTTTATAAAACTTTCTATAAATTTTATTATAAAATAAGTTTATAATATCATAATTAATTTATAATATTATAAGTAACATTTTATATTATATAACAAATATATACTATTTAAAATTTTGTAATTAATTAATTTATTATTAAAATAATTAATTTAATATAAATAATTTAAAATATAATAATATTATATTCTTTAATTTTTATATTTTTAAAATTTATATTATTATAATTTTATTAATATTATTAATTAATTTTATTATTATTATATTAATTATAAATATAATAATTTATAATTTATAATATATTTTAATAATATCAATATATAAATTAATAAATTTATATACATAATTAAATAATAAATTTTATAATATTATAAATTTATAAAATATTATTTGAATAAAATATTATAAATATCAAAATATAAATAATAATATAGTGACAATCATAAATAATGTACTAAAAAAATAAAATCCTTTAAATTTAAATATTTCTTTCAATTCTAAAAATATTCTGTCCTCTTTAATAAATTTTTATTTATTAATATCATTATTTTTTAGTATTAAATTTTTAATATACATTAATAATTCTGTTTATAAAATAATATGAAAGTAATACAAATTACGCATTGCATTATTTTTGATTTTTTTTGACATAAATCAGATGATCATTATTATGCTATATAAAATTATATAAAAAGATATTTTTTTTATTTATTATTTATTTCCATAATATGTTACAACTACTTAATAAATAAGTAGTAGCAAAAAAGTATCACATAACTTCTAATGAAAGAGTACAAATTCTTCTTTTATTACAAAATAGACACATAACTAAAGAAATAGCAAAGGCTCAAAAAATTGCATCTTTTACAATTTCTCGTATTAAAAAAAGATGGCTTAAAACTAACTCTTTTGAAAACTTAGCAAGAACAGGTTATTCACTTACTGTAAATGATTTAGTACAAAGAAGAATTGTTAACCTTATTACTTTTTAGAGGTATTTATTAGCTGTTGAAGTATGAAACTGATTACAAAAAAAGAAAATCTTGACTTTTCAATATATACTATTCATTATGTACTTTAAAATAATGGATTAGTAGCAAGTATTAAAAGAATAATGATATACCTTAATAAAAAACATAAAAAATCTTGATATAATTTTGCAAAAAAGTATGAAAATTAGACTGTTAAGGACTAATTAAAAGTAATATAATCTGATGAATCAAAATTCAAGATTTTTAGTTTTAATAAAAAGCAATATTACTGAAAGTATCCTGAAGAATTAATAAAAGACTATCATATTAAATTTACAGTAAAATTTAGAGGTAGGTTAGTTATAATATAAAGATATTTTATATCTCGTAATATTAGTGGTTATTATAAGATTAATGGCATTATGAATATTAACTTATATCAATAAATTCTTTATGAAAATTTAATGGATACTATCAGGATACATGATTTTACTATTAAAGACATTATTTTTTAATATGATGGAGATCTAAAGCACACAGTAAATTTAATAAAACAATATCTTAAGAGAAATAAGATAATAGTCCTAGATTGATCATCCCAATTCCTAGATCTGAACTCTATTGAATATTTATGAAACGAGATTGACTATTAACTAAGATATCTCTCTAGATAAATTTCAAGTAAAGAGAACTTATAGAATAAGATACAGCAGGTCTGAAAAAAAATTTAATGTTAAAACTTGTACTAATCTAATTCAGTCTATGCTAGAAAGAATTTATGATATTATTAAGGCTCAAGAAGAATATACGAAGTGATAATTATATCAAATTTAAAATATATTTTAAAAAAGAATAATGTTGCAATATACTAATTTGAAATGTATTAATTATTATTTGAGATGTGTTAAAAATAAAAATAAATAATGTAACAGCATTATCTGAATAATTATATAGTTTAAAAAATAATTTACTTATTAATTTATATTTAAATTTTAGTTTAGGAAATAATATTATTATTAATTAAAATAATAAAAAAAAAAATTAATTATTTCCATAATTACAAAAAATATTTTATTTTAATGAAATTTTTTTTTTGTTGCATAATTTATGATCACCACTGTATGTAATATTAATAATAATTAAATTAATAATAAATAAATAATATTAATTTATTAAAAATAAATATATAATTATTTATATAATATATTAATTTATTAAATTATTATATTAATTATAAATATTTTATTTATTTATTATAATTATATAATTTAAAATATAACAAATTATTAAATAATTTTTAAATAAAATAAAGAAGATTATTGTATATATATCTTAATGTAAAGATTAAGATAATTCTAATTAGATATTTAATTTAAAAATTAATATTCAAATAAAAAATAAAATTTGAAATAAATAATTCTAGCTAGAATTAAATAAAAATTTATAATAAAAATTTAATTAATTAATATATATTATTATATATATTATATCTATTTATAAAATATATAATAAAAAAACTTTTATATTAATATATAATAAAGAGAATTTTTTATTTAAAGCTAGAAATGAATCATATCATAATGTTAATATTTAAAAAAAATTTATTTTTCATAATTTTTAATAATTAGTTTATAATATTATTTTATTAAATATGCAGAATTTGTTAATATAATATTTAAAATTATATTTTATTTTCAATTATAAATTTCTCTATTATTTTGAAATTTTTTTAACATTTAGCATTTTATATTTTCTTTAACAATAACTCATAAAATTTTTCATTATATTTAAATTAGATTATTCAAGAACTAGTCTATAACTTTAAAAAATTGTTTTAGAAAAATTTTTCAATAAGATGACTATTATATTTTAGGTTATTATTTTGTTAAAGTTAATAATCATCACTGAATATTATTTTAATTTCTAAAATATGATTCTTAAGTATTTTAACATAAAATTCAATATTTATAATTTAATAAAAATAAAACAAATTTATTTTATCTTATTGATAAAAATGTTGAAAACTTTAAAAGAATCATAATAGTTTACTTTATTAAAACTTACTAGCAGATTTTAGTAAGTTAAATTAAATTCAAAGAATAGGAAGATGGGTTACCTTTATTATAAGATTTAAAATATATAAAATTAATATTATATCTTTTAGATTTTATAATACACTTGTGACTTTTTAAGAATTAATAGATACTATTTTACTTAATATTTTTATAATAATATGTAGTTATCTATATCAATAATATTAATATTAAATCTAAATCATTTGATAAATATTTATTATATTTGGAATAAGTATTTTTGTGATTATAAGAAATAGAATTAAAATTAAGTTCTAAAAGATACTTCTTTTTTAAACGTAAATTGCTATTCTTAAATATGTAATTAATAAAGAATATAAGTAAAATAATAAAAATAGTAATTAAAAAAAATACAATATTTTTTTTCTTTTTATTTAGTACTTAAAATTGTTAAAAATCAGAAATTTTTTAAAAAAGAAGTGTAAACTTACTTAAGAATATTATAAAATTTTTAATATCTAATTTTAAAACTTATCTTATAAATATAAAGAATTTTATATTTATATTTTAATAAATTTTTAATTTTTATAATATATTTTTAATAATATATATATATTTTTAAGTAATAAACATAATGTAGAATCTAAAAGGATTAAACATATTTATACTTAAAGAGATTTCTAAGAGAGTATAATAATATATTTATTATTAAAGTTTAATTATAATTTTTTTTGTTTTGCTAAATTTTTTTATAGAAAAAGAAAAGAAGTAAGTAAAAGTTTCTGTTAAAAAAAATGATAAATATATATTTTTTTAAAAGTTTTGATATTTGACAAAATTTACATTTAGTAAAAACTTTAATTTTTTTAATAATAGTAAAATTATCAACTCAAAATTATAAATACAAAATGTTTTTAAATTTTTAAATTTTTTGACAAATTTATGTTTAGTAATAACATTATTTTCTTTTAAAGTCATCAGCTCAAAATTATAAATACAAATATTTTTTTAAAGTTTTACTAATAACTTTATTTATTTTTAATGATAATTTTGACAAATTTATATTTACTAATTATTTTTATTCTCTTTTTATTAGAAAATTTTTTATTTTATTATTTTTTCTATTCTTTTTTACTTTTTTTATTTTTATTTTTTATCAAACATTTTTTTTATATTTTTATATATTTTTTCTTTTTTATATCTTAAGAAATAGAACTTTAAACATTTTAAGTTTACATATTTATTTTAAGTAATAAGGCTTAGTTTGTACTAAAATATTAGCTAGAAAATCAAATTTTTAGATTATTAAGGTACTGATATTCTTATTATGTAACTTAAATACTATTTATAATAATAATAGCAAATAAGTATCAATTTTATAAATTATAGCAAATCTATTAATTCTTTTATTTTTAATATAAACCAATTATAAAAAATATTAATTTGTTAAATAACATATAATTTCATTATAAAAGTCTTATAATTTTCAATATAATTTTTATTATTATTATTAATTAACAATTTTTTATACATCATTTTTATAAAAAATACTAAAAAATAATTCCTTATAAAATATAAGAAAATGTGATACAAAATTTCAAAAACATATACAAAACTTATTTATAATAATTAAAAAATATATGCAAATTTTTTATAAGACTTATTTACTAATAATAAAATAATTTTATAATAATAATCTATTTAAAAATTAGTTTAATTATTTTAAACCCTTAAGATATTTATTTTTTTTCCTTTATTTTATTTAAATTTATTTAAGTATTTATTTAAATTTAATTTTTATTTAAATTTATGCATTATTTGATATAGATTTATTTTTTTTATTTTTAATTAAGTCAATAAAGTTTATATACTTTTTGATTTAGAATTCAATTTGTAAATAAGCATCTAGAATAATTTTATATTAAATATATAACATATATTTTATTATTTTGCAAAGTTTCTTATTTTATTTAAGTTTCTTTTAAATTAATTAATAGTTAGAACTAAATTTTACTACTACTTAATTGATTAAGTATTTTGGTTTGCTTAATTGATAATTGGATAATAATATATATAAGTTTTTATCAAAACATAATAATGAATTATATTATAAAGATAACTTTAAGAAATATAATTTAAAATTAATCTGATTATTTAAATTAAATATTTTTTAAATAATATAAATTTAAGTATTAGTTTTATTTTATAATTAATTATAATATAATTTTAAGTAGTATCTATTAAACTTATATAAGTTTATTTATTTTTTAAAAAAATTTATTAAAAGAATAGATATAAAAACAAATTTATTAAAAGAACAGATATAAAAACAAATTTATTAATTCTTTATATAATAAAAAATTAAAGCTAATTTACTGTAATTTATAATTTAATAAAATTATAACTTAATAATTTTATTTTTAAATATTTTATTTATTTAATAATCAATAATATTTAAATTTGTAATAATAATTTTACATTATTTTTTTTTTTTAATTAAATCATAAATTCATTTTTTTTATAAGTACAAAATAGTTAATAAAAGTTTTTCTTTATATTTATCTTTATGAATTAGATTTTATTTTATTTTATTTTTTTTTTTTTAAAGTTACAGTATCTGATACATAGGAATCTTTAAACGGAGTATTAAGGTGTTACCCTCTACACCTGAAAATTCCCCAAAGTCGTGACTAGACACATAGTTCTAGCCAGAACCCACCCTATAATACTGGTCTGAAGATTGCCACCTAGGTCGACATCCCCAAGAGCTAGCCCTCAGAGTCCCTAGACCTCAGAACCA
>CAJVPP010003832.1:0-10624 GCA_910592005.1 Funneliformis mosseae | reverse complement strand
CCGCAGTATCATTTGGTCATGTGACATAACGATGTATTTATTTGCATTTAAACTTGGTGTTCAGAAACTTTTGGCGGAGGTCTGTATAAAAAAAGGTATAAAAGCAATATAGCCTGAACTAATTTGGCACTTCATGCCTCATCCCCAGATAAGATAGTAATTATGCAGGAACAAGAGCTAAAAAGTAAAAATAAGCAAGTTTATGGTGACTCACTCAAGCAGAATTATATATAAGAAAGAAAAGAGAAATTTTACTTAAATAGATCACCGCTAATAGGCAGGAAAGAGATCAGAAAGACAGAAAGATTCAGAAGAATACATGAAAAAAGGTATGAAAGTAATATAGCCTGAACTAATTTGATATTTCGTATCTCATCCTCAGCAATTAAAAGGGTCACAAAAGATAGAATTGTAAGAATGACACAATACTGATACTTCGCATATGTCTCACTGACAATCAAAAAGTAAGTGAATAGATTGTGACACATCTTTAGCAAATAGATAAATTGCAAATTCAATACTTTGCATATGCCTCATCTGGCAATCAAGAAAGGGTAATCAAAAAGGAAAATATATGGGCTGATCAATATAATGCAAATTATACCTCTAATTCTCTAACCAACTGATCACTAAACCAAACCCTCAAAAGTTACTTAAAAGTTATTTTAAAGTGATAGGAAGTATCTGGAACTAGCAAGAAACTGAACACATAATTAATGCAATAAGACACAGTAAATTTTGTTAATTTCTGCTAGTACTATTTCATATTTTTTTTCAAAATTTTGAGATATAATAACTCAGCATCTAGACACCCAATCTATGTGATCTTAGCATTATTAGAAAACTTTTAACGTTCTCATCCAAATGAGCTTAAAATCGCATAAATTTAATTATAAATTTACTGTACCACCTAATCATAACATGATTTTTAGCAATAAATATTAGCTTAGTATCTTGATCACAAAAAGACTGCAGAGAAATGAAAACAAGTGAATAGCTAAAAGGAAATAAAAAGAGGATAGAGCAATAAAATCAAGTAAATATCTACAAAGCAATAAAAAAGCTATAGAGCAATGAAATCAAATAGATAACAATAAAGCAATAGTAAGGCCACAGAACATTAAAAATAGTAACTAAGTAATATTATACTCATAGTTAGATAACATTATATTTATAATTAGATAACATTATAGCGGAACTGGATAACACTCTTATAAAAGTGTTATCTAGTAAATATGATAAGCATTATTATAGCTAATCTTTTTATTGACTGAAAGTATACAACTTAACTATTACCTATTTGTTGCTAGTATATGTAAGTTGATTTTATATTCTATTATTCAAAACATTGAAGCGTATTCATATTTTTCAGATATATTAGGATACGAAATAGAACAGATTTTTGTTATCATCAGCTGTCACTAGTATTACTAGTTCTGAATACTAACTGGTAACAGAACTAATAACACGTTTATTATACTTGTTAAGATTATTAGACTATTTTATTTCTTTCTTAATTAGCGTTACTAGTGTCACTAGTAAAAGAGTAGTAAATTCTAAGTAAAAAATCAAATTTTTTTTATAATATCCTAAAAAATATATAGTATATACTATAAAATAAAATAAAAAAAGTAAGATTCAGATTTTTCTAGTAACATTAGTGACACTAGTAACACTTGTCAAGAAAAGCTTTTTTTAGTTTAATATTTTTAAAGAGCCTATCGTTTGCGTCACTAGTTCTGTTACTGGTTTTTTTCTAGTAACAGTTATTAAGTTATATTTTTTTACCCTGAATTACCTATCGCTATCTGCATCAAAGCTAAGTTTGTCAGCTTTTTCTATTAGTACTATTCCCTTTTACAATGCTTTTTAGCATAAATATTACAAAACATATATTTATAATAAGTTAATTTCTCGCATTTATTGTAAGGTACCTGAGAAGAAGAATTGTAATAAATCTGATATCCTTTTAGATGATAAGATTTCCAATTGTAAATCTTACCACTTCTATGAATATAAGTACATTAATAAAATACCATTTTTAACTGATACTTAAGTATATGTATTGATTTATATATTTCAGAATTAATTTTCATTTTAAACTTTTTTTTTCAAAGTATATATTTTCTCTTGAACTATACAAACTCATAATAAATATATTGTAAAAAATGATAAAAAGTTAATAACTATTCATAAAGATACTATATCTAAATATTAAAAATCCCATTTATACTTGTTGATACTAAAAAATCAAAGAGTATATTAATCAAATTTCCTATTATATTCTTTGTCTTTATAGGTATCTTATTAATGATCAAAAATCAGTTATAACTATTATCAGTATCAAGATATTTTTTGATATTTGCATTTTTAATAATGCAAACATCTCTAAATTCTAATCTAAAGTAAAAAGTATACTTACTATCAGGAAAGACAATAAAGGGGATACTGTGAACATAAATTTAATCCAAATAAAATATATAAAGGCATATTCTATCTATGACTACCATGTGAAAAAAACATATCTCTATATTATTACACTAAATAGAAATTAAAGATTTACCATTCTCAATATTATCTCAAGCTATAATTCAAAAGCTGATCAAGAAAGTAGATTAAAAACTGCTTCAGATGATATAGGTACATATTATTATAAAGTTGTAAGAGAGTATCAAATACCACTTTTCAGGTAGGGGTTAATAAGTGATTATAAATATAATTTTAGTGCATCTTATTATGCAAAATTTCAATTTTATCTGCATACATTTTATGTTTACATTGATAATTTTCATCCTATAGATAATTTTGAGTTACTTTATAAAATCTATCTATTTTTACTTATTATTTAAGATTGAATATTAGTTCTAACATGAGATATAGAAATATATGATTCATATAGATTAGGTAGATTTTTAGAAGCAAAAGATGATACAGCTCAAATTTTTACAATCTGTATGACCATACACTAAAAAGATGATTCGACTTCTTTAGAGCAGATATGCTTAGTAGATATAAAAACAAATCAAAAGCAAAAGATGACACAGCTCAAATTTTTACAATCTGTATTACTATACATTAGAAAGATGATCTAACTCCTTTAGAGCAGAAATACTTAGTAGATATATCTTAGTTTAAGTATTAAATCCTATTTTCTTAAACTCTCTAGATATGTATCAATTGATATTTGTGAAAATTTTTGCAACTCTACCTGCTCTGAAAAAAATTCACTTAAATACTTCTTAGAAAAATATGATCTTAATAGCAAAGCTAATATATATATAAGCAAATTATAAAAATATTATTCAGAAATCAAGAATAGAACTTCTGATTCTTCTATCAAAAATATATACAAAATAAATTATTGTATTATAAATACTTTACATTATTAGAAGCTTATAGTCAAATATAATATCATAAATAATTATAAAGAAATTATTTCAATAGTATATATAATTTTATTTGATACATATAATTATATCATAGGAACAAAAGTATAACAATCTCTTAGATGTTAAAGCAAGAGTCTAGAGTATTCTATTCAGTATAAAAATTTCTGATCAGAAAGTGTTTAGGAAATTTTTAGGAGCATATGTTTTCTCACTAAAAAAGGTCTTAAAAATAAGCATTTTATTACAAGTTTAGACTTTGTTTTTTTATATTTTAGCATAATTATAACCTATAATCTTTTACTTAAGAAGATAATTTAAAAGCTGATAAACTAAATAGAGAAAATAAAGTATTCTATAATATTAAGTTTAAATACAACAGTAATCCTATATGAGTCTAAATAGTACAGCATAGAAATAAATCTGAGCAAAAAGGTCTATTTCTAAAAATATTGAAAATTTTACTTAATATATGAAATGAAATAAAGGCATAGCTAAAATCTTTCAGAAAAAAAAAAGATTAAATAGGAAAGGTTAAAAGTAGAATAGATTCAACTAATACTAGCAAATCTATATTAATAGTAATCGTAATCAAAAATATTTTATTCTTGATAAAAGATATGAAGAAGCATACTAAAATGGCTAAAATTTTAGATCCTTTTATTAATTTATTATATAAAAATTTTATAAAAGAATATAGTTCTATCTACTTTACCTATAAATCTTTAAATTCAAAATAAAAAGCCATTAAATTATATATGAATTTATTCTATAGTATGATAGGTAAAAGTGACTCTTCATTCTACAAACTTGAATTTGCTGAAGGTGTTACTTCAGCAAGATAAAAAAAAATCAGGCATGTAGCAGAATACGTAAAAAAGAAAAGTTTGAGATAAAATATAATAATACTAATTTCCTATATTTTACTAATTTAGTTTCTTATTATGAGAAATACGATCTGATTTATAACAATGGGAAAGATATAATATCAAAACTAGAACACTAAACTAAAATGATCAAAATTACTATAGGAATGATAGAAAAATTATGCAATAAAATAAATAGCTTTCTTAAGTTAAAAATCAGATTAGATTATCTTAAAATAGCTTATGAAGAAGTATTATTTCTAGTAATATTTACTGAAAAGAAAAAATATTTTAGTATCAATCATATAAAAATCTCTAACTTTGAACTGAAAAAGTTTTTTATAAGGAAAATCAATACTATGAAATAGGGTAAATCCAAGTTTTCAAAACTATAAGAAATTGGATTATGTGAAGAGCTATAGATATTAATAATAATTAATCACTTTATAATATTACTAAAAACATTTTCAGAAATGCTATAATTAATCCCAAGCAATAGAATTTTAAATAGTTTATAGAGACTGATGCATGAAAACCTGATATAGATAATAAAGCCGTTTAGCAGTTTATAAGTTGAATAAGAGGAAAATATAATAGTAAGATTCTAGTACTAGATAAGCGTTTTAGTTATGTAGTGACTCATTTTGAAATTATTTTTGATTTACATAGTAGAAAATTAATGCTAAGGGTGAAAAAATAAAATTCGCTGAAGTGGTGAAAGAATTAAGTAAGGAGTTAGATTTATATCATTATTATGAAAATCTATCATTAATTTTATGTCCAATTTATCATATATAAAAAAAGGTATAAACTAACATTCTTAAATAAATAATGCAAATCAAAAATCCAGATGAGAAGTATAAACAAATTGGTGATTATGTGTAAAAAAGGCCAAATTGTAACTTGAGAAATTTATAAAAAAGAATATCATAGTGAATGATGTTACTTTTAAAATGATGGAATCCTGTAAGATTGCTTATAAGTATGCTTACAGAAGTGCAGTTAAAAAAGCATTAGAAATGTTATATCAAAAGATAAGTGGTTTATATGAAATATTTCATGGTGAATAGATTAGCTACAAGGTTTTTATGATAAATAATCTATTGGAATTTTATGGAAAAGATTCATGAAATGTGTTATAAAAATTACAAAAGATAAACCTTTTAGTAAATGATAAAGTGAAGGAAAAAATATGCTCTAATTTTGCTTGATACCCTAGTAAACTTACAAATATATTGAAGAGTATAATTTATTTTTTTACAAATTGGTTTATCATATACATTATAAAAAGATGTATCAATTCCAAAAGAAATTAGCCCAGTTTCATCTATGGAAAAATGAGAAAATTGCTAACCTACCTATCTTACTTCACATATCAGAAATTAAGATGCTAGATAATCTATATGCGCAACTCAAATCATAAGGATCAACCAATCAGATTTTGCGCAATAATTAAGCCATCATTTTTCTAGCTAAAAGCACTTTATATACGATGCATATAGATTGAACGATTTTTCTGATATCATAATTTAGTTATAATACAAAGACATAGTTAAAATAATTAACACATGCATATGATTTTATATTTTATTTCTTTTTTCAGATAATTCAATATAGGTTGATTAGTATGATTTCTTTGGTGATTCACAAATTTGGTATGGATATATATCAATTGTTCATATCTGAAAGAAAAAATGTGTATATTTATTTGGTACTCGTTTTAAAATATATAAAAATTAATGAAACTCCATTTTTTGATATTTAGAAATAAGCAAAAATATTCACTTCACTTTTTTTATGATTCTGACTGGTGATATCAAAGCTAATTAAATGGGATTTATATTAATAATGACAGATTGGTCAGTGTATTACAAACTGAAATTCATGACCAATACTTTATAGAATGATCATAAGAACAAAACATATAAAGAAATGAAATTAGATGATAAGATTAGTAATTATTTTAACAGTAGATTTATTAATATTCTTGTAGAATCTTCTCAGTGAGTGGAGCCAACTCTGGGAAAAGTTAATTTTTTTAAATTATTTCAATATTTAGTTTAGCACATTTATAGATAAAAATAAAGATTTTTTTCTTGTCACATACAATAATTTTGCAAATATGAACACAAGTTTAAAAATTCAAAGTAAAGCTCTTTATTATATTTTTTTGTAAAATAATATTATCCATTTCATCACGATCCGCTAGAGGAAGCTTTTTATTAATAATTCAAGTTGCATAATAAAAAATATGTTAGAGTTAGCTTTGCTAACAAAAAATCATAACCTACTTCTAGTTAATTTATTAATAGATGCAGTATTTGCGATTTCTCTTAATATCTTTATAGACATCTTAAAATAGGCTAATACATAAGGATGCTGACATATATTAGCTAATATAATTTTAATATAAGCGTCTACCCCTCACCTTTAGGTAAGATATCACGTGCTGCAAATTATTTGCCTTTTTTAGATTTGTAAGTTAAATAAGTCAAAAGTAAATCCAGAACAAATGATAAAAATATATATATTTCGATTTATAAATTTATTTATTTTTAATTTTTTTTATTTCAAATAAAACATTTAAATCATTTAAGCAACTTGTTTTTACATTTTAATTACAATTTATATCCCTTATACTATAAAGTGTTGCAAGATGCTGCGAAAGACTATTTACACAAGTTTTTTTTATTCAAATTAGCTTAATTAAATTCAAATGAAATCAATTGGTTAAAAGCTATCTTGTTGCATATTTTTACATGTTGTATTCAACTTTCTATTTTGTGTCTATACAAAAAAACACTAATATTTTATTTCAAATATTAAATATGAGTCAATAAACCTTTTTATTTAGCTCTAAATTTAATAAAAAGCCAATATATAATTCATCAACAAATAAATATCAGGAATTTTTCAATACTTTTGTATATAGTTTGATAGTAAAGACAGGAAATAGTACTCCAAACTGTGCTAATGTTTGCCATGAAGCATCACAAAAATAGAAGAAAATTAAAAACAAAGGTGCAGCAGAAATCGATAATGTAATCAGAAAATACTTGACCACTCAATTTAATTTGTAAGATATACAAACAATGAGACCAAGATGTCTTCCTATAACTAGAGAAGAATCAACTTCTCCCCTTCCTAATATTCGTTTAGTAAACCTATATCAGAAATTTCTATTAATGCAACAGTTCAACAAAAGGTGGCAAGTGAAATAACAATAGCTGAAAAAAACTTATCAAATTGAAGCAAATCTATAATATCACAACTGATTCTCAACTTCACTATAATATATATGCAAAAATAGTAGATTTTTGAGCCTAAAGTTCCAAATGGTTTAGAATAATCTGAAAATTTTTGGTTCAGATCAACTTCAGTTTAGTTTCAGATTGCAAAAAATTCAATCCAAAAATTTTCAGTTCAGTTCAGATTTTTTCAAATTATTAATCTAATCTGAACTGAAAAAAATTCAAACTAAACCAAAAATTTCAGATTAATCCAAATTTCAGATCGTTTGAAACAATTGAAGTTATCATTCTAAACAAATGATAAGAAAATCGTTTAATTGAAACGATTAAATTATCATTCCAAAAGAACGATAAAAGAATTGTTTATTTGAAATGATTGAAGTTATCATTCCAAATAAACGATAAGAAAATTGTTCGATTAGAACGATTAAATTATTGTTCTAAAAGAATGATAAAAGAATCGTTAATTTAGAACGATTAAAGTTATCATTCCAAATAAACGATAAAAGAATTATTTCAAATGATCTGAAATTTCAGATTAATCTGAAATTTTCAGTTCGATTCAGATTTTTACCAGTTTACAGTTCAGTTCAATTTCAGATTGGCATTTTTAAGATTTATAATCTAAACTGAACTGAACTGAAATTTTCAGTTTAGTTTTAGATTAGCTTATAATCCAGACTGAACTAAACCATTCAAGGCATTATTTGAGCCTAATTTAAATCCAATCAGGACAGGATTCTCAAATTAAAAAGAAACGCAAAATATGTTCAAAATTGTAAAGAAAAAAAACAAAAGATGCTTGCTGAAAATCAGGAGGTCATACAATATGATAGACCCGGTCATCTATCCCTTTTTTTTAAACACCCAGAATTACATGATTATATTCAGCTGATAAAAAATGACGAAAAGAAGTGGTAAAAGTTCAAATCATTGAAAATTTGCATAAAAATCTTGAGAAGAAATATGTTTATATGACGCGAATAACATTAAATAATTATCTGTTACTACGCCAATCCAATTCCATTGCTATAAGAGCTCATTATCATCCAGCATAAATAGCAGTAGCTGGAGTTTCACAAACAGAGATTTGAGATCATCCTAATGGTTATTATTGCCTTGCATCCATTAAATATGCAAGGCAATTTGCAACTGTCTTTGCTGATATGTTAGTTGTCATCTCTCAAGATAACAAGGCAAAGATAGGTCTTGGGATACCTGCTGTAAATTGAACCTTTC
The DNA here is from genome assembly GCA_910592005.1 of Funneliformis mosseae. Classification (NCBI taxonomy): domain Eukaryota; kingdom Fungi; phylum Glomeromycota; class Glomeromycetes; order Glomerales; family Glomeraceae; genus Funneliformis; species Funneliformis mosseae. Next base: position 1,882 of record CAJVPP010003832.1, on the reverse strand, counting down.
AAATATTGCAATCAGTTTACAAACCTGTTTGTGTGGCTGTTCACAATTTTCCTATAAGGTATGGACAAAAGTTAGTTTCATCAGTTTATCTTATAATCAAACTAAATGATTTAAATGATGAATTACGAATGGGCTAACTTACCATTTTTGTGCGATGCCAATGATCCCTTGATATATCCTTCCTTACACATATGCAAGACCTCAAAAGTTTTTTTTTAAATAATCAATATGATGATGTGTTGAAGACCAACAGAGAAATTTGATCAATCTGGATTTTATTAGTAGATGAAAGACCAAATGAGAACTCAAGATATCTAAAAAATATTAAAACATATTGCTATCTTTTTTGAAAATTTAATTTGGATTACCTGACTGTACGGACACATGATCTAGAACAATTCAAATATAATCTAGTCGAAAGAGGTATAACAACGCTGTCTGAAAAGTTAGTAGGTATTGTACTATTAATCAATCACTTTAGGACGCATTTAAATATGTAAGGCAAAGTAATAGATCCAGAGTTAGCTCTTCAAAATTATCAATACACTGGAGAGTCTCTTTATGATATACTAGAGGAGACAAAAGTATTACACGCTTTTATTTTTTCAATAATTTTTTATTTTTTACAGAAACATACAATTTTTTTTTATTTTTCGAAAACTGACATTAATATTTAGTATATCTTCCATTAGTATCAATCACAGCCTGAATTCTATTTGGCATTGATTGCACTAAGTTTCGGTATTCTTTTTGCGATATCATATTCACGCTTTTTTTACTGCCTTTTCAAGCTCAGAAATGCTTGAAAGTTGAGAATTGCATTTTCAAATTTCTACCTCAACTATAGATCACATATTCTCAATTAGGTTAAAATCAAGACTTTAAGCAGACTATGAAAGTAAATCTACCTTTTGAGAAAACAAAACTCTTGTATAACCTTTGAAGTGTGAACTAACGTATTGTCTTCTTAAAAAATAATTTTTTTTTATTTTTTGAGAAAATTCCTTGCACATTACAACTGCATAAGTGGCAAAAATACCTTTGTAAACTTCTCCAGTAACTGAACCTTTAAGTGGTATAATGGATCCCAACTTTAAAAAAAAAACATGCCTAAAACATCCTTTGAGGAGAATATTTACAGTCGATACAATACAATCTTTATGAAATTCCTCTTCTGGTTCTCGCCACACTTGTCCTCATCCAGATTTGTGAAATTGAGAAAAAGTGAACTCATCTATTCAGACTATTTTTTTCCAGTCTTTAATGGTCCAATCTTTTCTTTCTATTATCTATGAAAGCCTTTTAGTCTTGTTAATTGCTGAAATTAAAGGTTTCTTTTGAGAAATACAAGAAGACACATTTTTCTCATAAAGTGTACAGCAAATAATTCTTTTGGAAATTGGTTTATTATTTTTAGCAGAAATTATTTTAGTAACATCTGCTAAATTTTTCTGTCTCAATTCTTTGCTTTTGAGAACTTCAGCTTTTAATTCTTTGCCTTCCTTAATTATCGATTGACCTGATCATTTTTTGAAAGGTTTTCCTGATTTATAAGTTGCAAAATATCTTGAAACAGTTGTTTGATGATATTCTACAGCTTTTGCAATCTCTGAATTTATGTGATTCAATTTATTGACAGTTATTATGCCTCTTTTTTGCATAAGAGTTAATTCTTTAGCGAGGCCCATCACATGTTTATACGCAAAAATGAAAATTTTGGTTTTTTTAAAAAGTGAATTTATTAATTACTACACATTTAATCAAAACAATAAACAAATATCCCTTTAAAGTAACTGCTAACCTATTCAGTATAAAAATCACATAGCTAGTAACTTATAAAAAATTTATTTAAATTTTTATTTTTAAGCTGTGCAATATTTTT
>CAJVPP010003831.1:0-10625 GCA_910592005.1 Funneliformis mosseae | reverse complement strand
CACTAGTAACTGCAAAAATCTGTTAAAGTTACAATGATTTTATTAGTTATATTTCAAGTTTGTATAAATATAAAAATAAAACAATTAAAAAAAAAATAAAGAGTTAAATAAATAAAATAATTAAAAAATTAAAGAAAAATAAAAATAAAAATAAAATAAAAAAAATAAACAAAAATTAAAAAATTTAAAAAAAAAAATAAAAAATATTTATTTACCTTTTCTAAAATTCCAAACTTATGATAACTTTTTACGAAAGTATTATAAAGATTTTCACCTAATGAGGACCAAAAAGATCTATAAAATCTAGCAATTTATCCTGAAGCCTCCAATCTTTAGTAATCCAGTATATTGTTATAGCTAAAAAGGGATAACCATTCATTGATATTCATGAATCAATTACAAAAGAAATTCTCCTAGGTGCACTCAATTAAATAAATAAATTGTTTAATAAAATAAAAAAAAATTTTTTAAAAAAAAATTTATACATATATTTAAATTACCTGAAACAATTTACTCATTTTTTTTGTTCCACTTTAAAACTTTCTAATATATCATTTATTATTGTATCTGCTGATAGGACTAGTGCATTTGAATTTAATATATTTATCATCTTTTGAAAATATTTATTTTCTAATGTTATAAATGGTTGATCATTATCGATCACCCATTTAGTAATGAACTCGTGAAAACCTTTTTGTATAAACTTAAAAAAAAAACTATTTTTAATATTCATATCTTTCCATTTTATGTATTATTTATTAACATACCTTAGATAGAATTGTTGTATGGTTTATAAATTCATCTAATGTGCTTTGGGTTTCAACCATTAAATTCTTTGCTTTTTTGGGTTTTTCTCTGGATGGTTACGTTCTAAATGATGCTAAAGATTTGTTGTATTGGAATCACCAATCTTGCGAAACTATGTTTTATCTCTAAAATTTAAGAGATTAGATTTATAATTAATTTTTTTATAAAAATTCTTATGAATATTTAAGCAAATTTTTATTTTTTTTCTAAAATACTTACGGGTAGTTTAAGCACTTAACCACTCGATGAGTTTTTGCATTTTTGTATTCTTGTGAAAGTTCTTTTTCTTCAAAAAGTTCTCTAGTAAAAAGTTTACTTCTTAGAGAAGGATGCTTTCCAAAAGTTGTTTTCTCAGCCTCACTTATTTCATACATAAATCACAAATAAAGTTAAAAATTAAAAATCACATAACATAAACATTTTAAATACAAGATCATCAAAATATTGATTAAACTTGGATCAACCTAGAGTCAGCCCAAGTCAAGCAAAGGTATAATCCTAATCTGACAGGTTGGGTTGAATATAGGACTCGTGTCAAATAATGATAAACTCGATTCAGATTTTAAATATGAGTCGGGTCAAATGACCCAGATTTGACCTGATCCTTTCAGAACACTAGATCTAATCCAACCCGTATAGAGCACTACGAAAAGGAATAAAATAAAATAACAAAATTTAAAAGGGGAAGAGAAAAACATTTTTTAAAATTAAAAAAAAATAATTATTAAATAAAAAACTTGAGAGAGAAATAAAAAAAAATAGAAATAATTAAAAAATATATATTTTTTTTTAATTTTAAAGTTTCAATATGCTGTGACGAACTTTGAACATGAATATATTAATATCTATTAGACTAAGGCATATTAAATTTGATATGCAAATTTAGTAGGTTCTACTCTTTCAAAAAAGTCCAAAACCGTCCAATTCTAATTACTCAATCCAGAAATATTTGATAATAACTTAAAGAAATTATTTTGAGGTTCATCACAGAAGAATCTCAAGCAGGTGTGAATACCAGAACTGAAGTAAAAGGAACTGTCTGAAAAGTAATGATTCCAAATACTAATTTTACCATTTGAGAACCTAATTGAAGTGAGAAAATTGTATATTAATATGTAAAAAAATGAAATAGCTTTGAGAGTTGATAAAAAAAAAAACAAAAACTGATTTACTGTGACAAACTTTGAACGTGAATAATATGACATCTAATAATCAGATCCTTATCATATTTGATATGCAGATTTAGTAGATTCTTATATTTCAAATAAGACCAAAACCATCCTGTAGTTTATCTTAGTTTTCAAGCTTTTATTAATTGCAATATTTAATGATTGCAATTTTGATATGTCACTATCTGAAATTATAGTAATATTAGTATTTTTTTCTACTAATCAATTTTAACTAACTTACAATATAATTGCGAAAAGAATCTATTACTAATAAGAAACATGGATTACTAAAAGAATTTCTTGATATCTATACAATTTCAGTCTACTATAGTATCTCTTTTTTATTCATCCACCTTTTCATTTGCTCATATATGAATACTATAAGGAAAATTTTCTCTTGGTAAATTTTTCAACTTAAAAATGCAAACTGCTGAAAGTTCACTACTATTAGCCATACATGCAAGTAAAACTGTAAAAGATTAATGCTCATGACTTATAGTATTAATGCTAACCATTTTTGTATTTTTATGATTTATGGTGAAATTATTTGGTTAATTAAACTATAAAGGTATCTTATCCATATTACTTATGTATTTTGATAGATAGTTATGCTGAATCCTTCTATATAAAACATAACTTAAAAAAATATTTTGTTTTTTAAGCAAGTCTTATGATAATTGTTGTATTACTGTTATTTTATGTAACTCATTAAGATTATACTTTTTAAAAATTCACTTAACCATTTATTTGAAAATTTGAATTAAATGACATTTGGATTATTTGCCAAAAAATCCTAATTTTTAAATAGTATAATTGCTTTATTAGTAATCATTTTTTGGCTAATGGCATTTTAATTTGTACTTCTATCACAAATCTATATATAATTCATCTTTTAAATCTATATATTTAGCAAATTTACCCAGATGAAGTTTAAGAATATGAGGTGCATATGCCAATAATTTTGCTTTATTATTATTCTATTTAGTACTTATTTTGGTTGAATATTAAAATATTTAACAGTTTCACGTTTACTTCCTTCATTATTTTCCAAAAAATATACCACCATTAATTTTTCTCTTACATTTCTTTCTTTTGTGGTAAATGATTACATAATTTTTGATTTTTTTGTTTTCAATAATAACTACCTTTACTTTAAAATAATTTGTATCATAAATAAAAGACAAAGAAAAAAAATGTGTTTATCATTTATAAGGATTTATTACACAAAAATAGGAAAAAAAATAAATAAATGTGATTTTATAAATCTTTTTTTCCTAAAAGGATAATTTATCTTACTTCTGAAATATTAATACAATATGTTTAAGTATTATATATAACAAATATCCTAATATTTTATAAATCTTATACTCTCTTATGCACAGTATTTTTATTATATCCTTCTGTATAATATATTCTGGGTATAGCCTTCAACTCCCTAAAATTTGTATTATACCCAAAGTATTATAACTCCTATTTATAAAGATATTTTACAGAATAAATGTTTGAATATATCTCTATGTTAATATAATAGTCATATTTTTGACAAAAATAAAGATTATAAGGTATAATCCATCTATTATTAATATTAAGTTTTCCTTTTTGACTGTTTTTTCATTGTTTCTTCTTCTATATGTTAGATATTCATATTTGTTTGTTATTATTTTTTTAGCAAAATCTCTATGATAATTTTGCTACATTTGCCATTTATTATGTAAGAAAATTCAGGATTCAAGTCTCTGTAAGGTTCATAATTATATTTCTGGTAACTGTATTATATAATAATAGTTATAAATTTTTATCTAGAATTTTTATGCATACTATCTTATTAAAGTCTTCAGGTGATTTTAGTTTATCTTCAGCTAATAAGATCATTAAAATATACATATGTAATAATTCTCTTTTTAGAATTCAATTATATATACATGAGCAAAAACTTTTTAAGTATACCTTTTACAAAAAGATCATGGATAATTTCTTTTAATTTTAATTTAAACATTTTTGCAATAATATTAAATCAATCACTTACTTGTTGGTTTGGTAAAAGTTTAGCTTTAATTTTTGATTAATTGGGATTGCAAGTAACATTGACAAATAAATCAGATTTTTTATATTCTCTAACAATTACCATAGAGTCTTGATATATTTATTACATATATTTGGTTGATCTAATAAATGAAGATGATAAGATTATTTTTTTTTAAGCTTATTTTTATAAAAATCTTTATTAGTGATAATATCATGTAAATCTGAATATAATTCATTTCTATAATATTGTTGTATTTTTCTATACTATCTCAAATGATTTGATTCATCTTTAGCATATTCATCATAAACTATAACTAAGCATTTATTAAGCATTTATTAATTACTCTAAAAGCATTTATTTCAAATACTTATAAAATAGGTTCTAATAGACCTTATATTCAATAAGTATTAGCATTCTGTCACAATTATCCAATATCATGTATTGTCTTAACATTATAATATAGTATAATTTTGATGCTTATATAAAGTATTTATAATACATTATTAATAACATTATTTAATAATATATATTTAATTAAAAGCTTTTATTATACATAGATTAAATTATACAATAATTAAGATTGTGAATTTTTTTGCAACTAAAGCATCTCACAACTAAATCTTGATTAGGTAAGTTAATTATAATTGTATCTTTAGTTTTAATTATTATTTGTAAGATATTCGAAGAAATAGTTAATTCATGTACCTTTTAAAGAAAGAAATCAAATTCAATTAATAAAAAGAATAATTTTTTAAAAAGTATAAATAACCTTATTCAAATATCAAAATTAATACTTACAAATAAATATGAAAATAAATATTACAAAAAGTAAATTGTAAAAATACTTATGATTCCTCATTCACAATATTTCATGATCTAAAATCTGCATTTTTTTGAGAAAGTATTTCATTCGTTCTATAACTTTATTTGGAACTATATTGATTTCTTTTGATGGATCAAGATAGTTTAAGACAACAGCCATTCCAAATGCAATGAAGTTTTTTTTCTGTATTTAAGTTAGTAAAAACATGATCAATTATTAGGTTGAAGTAAGTATAACGTGAGTTGTCATTAGTATCAACAGGTTTATTTAATTTCATATAATATTCACATATGATGCTAGTGTTTTTGAACTTCCGTTTTTCATCATGCATAATCTGTTGATTTTCTGTTTTGGGTTTCACAAGATCTAAAAATTCTGTATAGATAGCATCTTTAACATATTGTATGATGTTACTTTGTATTTGGCATGAAAATCGCTAGGCCTATCAAAAAAATGAGTGAGATTAAATAACTCATTATGAATAATCATCAAAATTTACTTGCCAATAAATGAACATGTTTATTGAAGAAACGTTTCCATTTTTCATATTTTATTTTACTTTAAAATTTTTCCTTTCTTGCATCTAATAACACATCATAACATACTTGTATAAGGCATTCGTCACTTGGGTATTTAACTTTTTCAGCTACATTATAAATTACTTGACCAATAACATTCTATCACAAAATATTATAGACAAGTTAGTGTTTTAATATATAAATTAAAATAATAATATTTAACAATACTCACCTCAATCCATTTAGTATTATTTTTGTATAACAACTAAAACTAAAGGCTTTCTAATTTGCATACATTTCATCAATCTTTTTCTGCATATCTTGAATCATTGTAACTATTTGAAGCTATACATCTTGTATATTTTTAATTGTTAAAGCAAATCTTAGAAGAAATATGAATAAACAATAATATAATATGATTATCATTAAAAAAAAACAAATATTTAACAAACTTACAAATTCTCTTTTGTATATTCATGTCTGTGTTTTTCACATCTATAAACTTTCGTTTAGAATTAGAACAGGCTGTTTCATTTTCTGAAGTAAAATCATCAATAAAATTCTCATTATCACTTGAAAGATGACCTTTTTGATTGGGTAAAGTATCATTACGTTATCATTAAGTATATTTAAACAGGTTTCTGTAACTACATTTTTATCAATTCATTTGTCTGAACTTATCTGTGTAATAGAACTGCTTGAGATACTTAGGATGCTTAGAATGCTTGAAGTATTTGTTTGTTTCTCTGAGAGATCAATATAAGATAAAATTTGCTAAGCACTTTTATGCACTAAAATATATGACATTCTTTTCTTAGCACGACCCATATTTAATAAAAATCTGTATCTCTGAAGAAAAAAAAAATAAGTATTAATTTAAACGAGTATACAAATTTGCATTATTGTAAAACTTATCTATCTTATTAATCATCTCTTAATTAAAAGAAAGAGTTGGACAAAAGAAAAAAGAAAAAAGTCTAATTAATAGTTTATTATTAAATTTGTACGTGACTATTATATCAAGAACAAATAATGATTGTAAAATTTTCCTATAGTTAATTTTGGATGATGTTATAGTTTAATTAATAAACTAATTTGTTATTATTAAAATACAGAAAGTAATAATACAAAGTTAATCTATACATATAAAATTGGAGAACATTTTTTAAAATATCAAAATATTCATATCAAATACTAACATTCACAAACTTTCAAAAAAATATTCTAATAAAACGTTGCATTTCTTAAAACTGAAAGAACAACTAGAGAGAAACTACAATATATGTTGAAATATCATTTTCTATATATAGCTATTCCATTTTCTTATGTGGTTAACTCAAAAATTAAAGTTATGTAACGATAATCATGTATTTAAATTTTTTTTCGTGAAATCTTTGTCATTTTAAATTGATATAAAAACTTGACTTAAATAATATTATTTAATCAGTTAAAGAGGTAATACAACTTTTTATTTTATTTATTTAGTTAATTTCAAAGTAGATTAGTAAATTTATATGTATATTTTTATGTTCTAAATTCTTATTTTTAAGCTTTTTTAGTGTTTGATTATAATTTCACGTGATTGCCAAATTTAACAAATTAAATTAATCTGAAAATCACCTGATTTCATATATTATGAACTCAAATTTGACATCAATTATTGGGATATAATAGTTTATATATACAAGGAAGCCAAAATATTATTCAATTATATTGTAATTATTTGTCTTTTATTTTATTTACAAATTTATATATTTATTTTTATGATCTATCTTTGTGTATTACCAATTGTAAGTCTTAAAAATCATCTGGTAGTGAAAGATTTATCCAAAATGCCAAAGTGTTCTTCTTGTAATAAGATTTTCAAAGACTGATAGGCATTGGGTAATCATATGAAAAAACATTTCGATGACAGTGATGAAGACATACCTTTGCTAAATCAGCCAATTCACAGAATTTTTCAAAATCTGATTGAAATATTAACATGAATCCTTAATAATTGAAACACATCTGAAAGAAAAAACTTGCCTAAAAGAATGGAAGTGAATTGTAAAAGAGCATACTTTGAATAAGACTCATATAATAGTTAAAAGAGAGTTGCCTTTAATGCAGATGAATCCGTCAAAAAACCAGACTTTAATATACCACTTCTTAGTTATTTAAGTGACCCTCAAAATAATAACGAATATATTGAAAGGCAAGATATTGAGGATTTATTTTTTAGTTACATAAGCGACTCTCAGAATAATAATGTATCTGATAAGGAAGACGTAACATCTGATCTATCAGATATGACAGACGTTAATACTAACAAATATGTTGAATATAATGATTTATTCACTAGAATGCTGACTGATGCTGGAGATATATACCAAGAATTTCCATCAGAAGAATACATAGAATTTATGCATATGATAACATGATTTTATGTACAAGATCTACTCACAAATACAGATATTTAAATCAGAATGATCACCTATTACTACTGATATCACAAACTGGATGAGCATTTATTGAAAACCTTAAGCTTCTAAGATTCAGTTGGAAGAAGGAAGCTATTTTTGAATACAAAGGGTTAGAATATATCCTCAAGTTCAGAATGGTACTTGACGGAATACGTTAAATTTTAACGAATAAGAGTATTACCAATGAGTTTATATTTGAATATAAACTGTCTATTGATGATGTAAATACAATTAAATGAAAATTTATTTAACAACAAAATTAACTTTTTTTTCTGATTTCACAATTAAAGGTTTCTGGTTAGTATTAGTATTCAGACATGTATGATTCTGATTGGTGGAGAAATGTAAAACAAAATCTTCCAATTGAAGCACATATTATACCAATAATCCTGTATGCAGATGCTATCCTTTGCGATCATTTAGGTAAATATCGTGATACCTAGTATTTATAATAATCAGAAACATTCCTTTAGCCCACTGTAATAAGATTAATGCAAAAGTTTTGCTTAGCTATATTCCCAATCTCAAGTATCATAGTATTTCAGAAAATAATTAACCTAATTTCGATTAGCAATATGTGACTTTTTCTATCATACACTTGTGGTTATGCTCGACTATTGGGAGTTCTAAGCAATACTGGTATTAATCTATATATCAATGATATTTTCAAGTTATTTTATCTATATCTGATACTTATAATTTCAGATTAGCCTAATGTGTGTTATATATAAATCACTAAACTTCCCGCATCCATATCATTTCTGCTTAATAAACCATAATACAATAAATAATATTTACCTTGAAAAAGAAGATATGATAATTCGTAACAAAAATGCAACCAAGTATTTTTTGAGTCAGAGTGATAGTAAGCAAATCTCAGTACATCACATAAAAAATACTTTGTCAAATCAGTCGTAAGTAATATTATATTAGATATTAGTTTAAACAATCACCAGAATGTTATTTGTAATTAATTATAACAAAATATTATTTATTGTAGATATTTTAATATTTATACTATGTATATGCCTGATTGTATACATCACGTGAATCTTGAACTTTTTCAATATCAATTACGATTTACAGTTGAATTGTTGAATGTGAGATATGGTAGTGGTCTAATAAGAATCTTTGAGGAACGTCTTTCTCAAATTCCTCATTATCTGAATCTTAAGATTTTCAAAAATAGGTTTGAGAGACTTAAACGGTTGACTGTTTTAGAATACCAGGATTTAATAAGAATAATATTATTTGTCTTAGATGATTTAATACCTGACAAAAAGCTTAACAAGAATTTGTGTGATCTTTTCTCATTATGGATTGATATGTAAATATAGAGCTGACAATCCAAGTACATAAAATTCGACCTTCATGAATTTGAGGCAAGTTCGTTAATATCAAATAATTCAATGAAAAATTAAAACAATATAACTAACATTTTTCTAACAGAAATCAATTATTGGATGGAGTGACCTATTTATCAAGCTAATGTCAGAATTTTCACTATCCAACCTAAATTTACCAAAGTTACACAACTGGTGATATCATTTAATACCATCAATTTGTCAGTTTGAGGCTGTTTATGGATTTACAAGTAAAACATATGAACTGTTACATAAAACTAATATCAAGCAATCATATCGCATGACAAACAAACATCATATAAATACACAAATGCAGAAAATTGTAATTATTGTTATATTTTCTGTTATATTTTCAATATTACATTATTTAAGTTGTATTTAATATATATATTTTTTTTAATTTTTAAGGTATCTAGTCAAAATATTTACATGTCTTTTGTGTCCAAGTTTTAATCACAGTCTAATAATAATTCTTATTATGGAATCACATCAAAAAGGTTATTAAAAAAATAACACAATATACAATCGATCAGATTATAAGCCAATTAACAAACATACCAAATTTAAATATTTTATGGATGTGTGGCATTGAACAACTTAAACATTAAATATATGATTATTTTCAAGATATTGAAAATTGGTCACTACAAGATATAAAAAATGATACAGTCCAGATTGAAGTATTTGAATTTGCATACTTAAGTAATGATCATAAACTGGTTATTCATGTATTTTCTGATTATTATGAAAAGTAGCTTTCTCAGATATTTATGTTGAAATGAATAATTCAGAATAAGATGATTATTTGACAGACAATGACTTATGTTATGCAAAGGTATGTATCAATTAAAATTGTAAATTTTATTATATTATAATATTAACATTTTTATTGTATATTTTAGATCCTTCTTATTTTTCGAGTCATTTTACCAAAATTAAAATAGAAACTTGAACTTGCTCTTGTTCATTGGTATGACTTTGCATATCCAGCTTATATATATCATCATTATTTTTACAAATACGTGATTCTTAAACATGTCGAGCATTATACTTTAATTCCTATTACTTCAATCGTGAATATAGTACATATTATACCAAAGTTTAGCAAATCAGGCATTTCTTTGTTAATAAGTATATTGAATATTATTAACTAACTACTTGTTAATTAAATGCTATTTTAATAATAAATTCAACTATTTATTTAATATTAATTATTATAGTAATAGATGAATACTAAGTTAAATTAATTTCTAAATACACTTTAAAAGGTACTTAAAAAGCATTTATAATATGTATTTTATTAATACTATAATATAGTAAATAAATAAATATTTGGTTTAAATGTAAATAAATATTTATAGAATGGTAAGTATTTGGTAAATACTATTTGAAAATACTTATTTAATAATACTGTTGGATAAATATAAGCTAAACATTTTTTAACTTCGTGATG
>CAJVPP010003830.1:0-10630 GCA_910592005.1 Funneliformis mosseae | reverse complement strand
TTTAACTGTTTTACCTACAAATTTATAGGCAATTTTATTTATTAATTACAATCATTTTTAATTATTTTTAAATATTTTAAAACATATTATTAAAATTAATACTTTTATAATAAATTTTTAATGTTTTCTAAATAAAAATTAAAAAAAAATATAATTAACTAATGATTTTTTAAAAATTCTATCACTTATTAAATCTTAATGTAATAAATCCAATAAACTAAATTTTATATTTTTGTAATTATTTTTTTTTAAAGTCACAGTAATGCTTATATTTATTGTGAAAAATTCAAATCCAATAAATTAATACATGAAAATCCTAAAAATCAGGTACAAAGTAGAAAAAATAAATTAAACTTTCTAAAATATTCTTGTAAGCTAAAAAGCTTACTAGCTTTATACCAATCGGTTATTCTACTATATTCAAGAAATAATTATTAATAGGGTTCTTCTCAACATATGACAACTAGATTATTACTATGCCCTCTCTTTTCCCTAACAATAATTCCTATCTTAAATTTAATTTCAATACAAAATAAGTAATTCAAATTATTGTTAAACCAAAAAAAAAGTTAATAAGAAAATCTGACTCTAACAAACTTCTAATTAAGTATCTAGTTAATTCCTGTTATAGCAATCTCTCAGCATAGAAGTGCCTATATCACTAAGTTCCATTTGAGACACTTCAGTACTCTTAAAATTTTATACTAAAATATCTATTAATTCAGATTATAACTACTGGTAGGCATCACATAGAGCCCAAATTATATAGTTGTGAAAAACTGAAAAAATTTACTAAGATCAGCAGGCTCTATGATGTTAGAAATCCAAAAAGATTGTGATTATTTAAGAAGATAATTAAAAAAGTCGCTACATGCGATTCATTAATCTAAAGTTATTATTGATTTTGATCATCATTTTGGGATATTTTCTGATGTTCACTTTTGTAAATAAAAGAAAAAAGAAAAAATATAGAAAATCAGCTAAGAGAAATAGCAAAAAAATATTTTAACAAAAAAATAGAATCTTTATATATTATAGGTTACATCTTAAATTTTTATATTTATTTTTTATCTTATATTAATAAAATGTTTTTACATTTGTAATATAACATTAAATATTTTCTATTATATAAAAAAATTCATTGATCATATTAAGCACTTAATTTAACAATTAATTAAGAGAATTAAATGATAAACTATTAACTAAAATTTATTAACTTAAGAAAAAGGTTGCTAAGAATAAGATTAAGAAAATGAAACTATGATAGAAGTTTAAGGTAAGAACTAATGAACTAAAGAAAACTATATTGTATTATTCAGTTAAGATTAATAAATTTAATGCTATAATTGTAGAATTAGAAAAAAATAAGACAGTTACAATTAAACTCAAGTTTAAAAATGCAAAGTTTAAAGATAGGATTATAAAAATAAGGTAAAGCTAAATGCTAAGTGATAATGTTTCTAAGATAACCAATTTTTTTAATAACAACTCATCTAACTTTAATTTACTTGTAAATCAGTTACCTATAGAAATAAATACTTTATTACTTAAAGAACTGATAATAGAAAGGTTACAAAACCAGCTGTTAATATACTTATTATAGACTAATATAATCAGAAGTTCTTAAAAAATAAGGAAATAAATGTTTTTTTGAATGAAATAAATAAGAAAAAGGTTAGTGATAAAATTAAATAGCGCAATAAGAAGAAAATCTCCTACATAAATCAAAAATCAAGAGGTATTTTCAATTTTTCAAAATATTTCTTTTGTGAAAGATTATGATTAGAGCAATTCAAAAAATTTAAAAATTTCTATCATGAATTATGATGACTGTTAAAAAAATATTCTAGTCATTACTACGTTTTAGAAAAATAATGATAATAACATTAAATTTACTAAAAGTCAGGTTATAGAGTAAAAATTAATAAAGGAATTACTTAGCAATATTATTTTTGCTTTATCAATCTCTTTTAAGATTATAGAACAATACTTTCAGTATCATATATATCATTATCTTTAAGTATAACGTAATCTTAGTTTATTTATTTTAGAATATAATATGAGCTAAATATGAGATGATCTTATCTTGGCTCTATTATTTAAATAGTTTTAAAAATAAAGTTAATGAGATTTGTCATAACACTAAACCTCAGATAAAATAGCTAGATCACAAATATATAAAGAAATACTAAAACATCTATTTGATATTACATTGAAAAACTTGTATATAAAGCTCTGAATAGTTTAGATTAATCTGAATATTTTTTGGATCAGTTCAATTTAGATCAGTTTCAGCTTACATAAAAATCAATCTAAAAATTTTCAGTTCAGTTCAGATTTTTTTCGGATTATAATTTTAATCTAAAATGAAAAAAATTAAACTGAATTGATAATTTCAGATTAATCTGAAAGTTCAGTTCGATTATATACGAAACTCTTGAAGAGTCACAAAAAATTGCGATTTCTTTTCAAATTTTACAAAAAAATTGTGAAACTCTTAAAAATCGCAAATTTGCAATTTCTTTTCGAATTTTGCAAAAAAATTGCAAGATACTTGAAGAATCATAATTTTTGCGATTTCTCTTAGTATTTCACAAAAATATCATGAAATTCTTGAAGAATTACAAAAAATTGCAATTTCTCTTCAAATTTCGCAAAAAAATATAAAAATCTTGAGAATCGCAAATTTTGTGATTACTCATTGAATTTTGTAAATTCTCGTGAACCTTGAAGAAAAATTCACAATTTTTTGCGATTCTTCTAGAATTTTGCATATAAATTGTAAATTCCTTATAATTAAACTGTAATTTTGAATTAATTTGAAAAATCCAATTCAGTTTAAATTTTTACCAGTCTGCGGTTCAGTTCAGATTCAGATTGGCATTTTTAAGATTAATAATCTGAACTGAACCAAACTGAAATTTTCAGTTCAGATACGGATTAGCATCTAATTTGAACTGAACTGAACCATTCAGAACTTTATTTGCATATGAGAACTTTATGAGCTAAAAAATCTGTATATTATTTGAAAAAGATAGATAAAATTAAACTAGTTACTTTAATGTTTATAATATTTCAAGCCTTACTATTAATCAAATTTAAAGTGTTATCAAGAATATGACTTTAATAGGAAGAATATCAGAGGTATCAAATTATAATTACATAACTTTTATTATGAATCATAATGATCAGATTAATGTTTATTTGATTTCAACTGAGGTAACCATATCTTATCCATAAATTCCTATGACTAATTTAACTTATGACCAATCTTATTTTCATAATAAGATATTGGATCAATATTCTAATCTATATAAAAAATGCAATAGTAAAAATTTTGATTATTATATGATTATTAATGAAACATCATATCTATTATGTAAATTAGATCATAATAATAAAGAAATAAAGGATAAGTATAAATTAGATCTTATTTTATTAAATATGAATAGCGTAAAATTAAGATAATTGTATAGTCTAATTATTTTGATTAAAAGTGTTTCCTATATTTGTTTATGCTTTATTATGATATTTTTTATAAGGTTAATTTATATTAACTATTACTTATTATAATTTAAATTAATTTACAATCATATAAAATAGTAACATAACTAAGTCCAATATAGTATTAACATCTAAGTATCTAGATTGGTATGCTAAATTAAGTTAGTTACCAAGTATTTTGATAAATAAAATTCATTCTAATTTATATAAAAGATATACCATAATAATTATCAGAAATTGTGATAAGTATATCAGAAAAACCTTAAGCTTTTGATTTTAAGTTTATCATCTTTAAAGCCAAACTTAATCTAGAATTAATTATCAAATCTGTCTTAAAATATTTTATATATTTGAATTTCAAAATAGTTTTAAGAAGATTGATAATTATAATTTTGTATCTGCTCAGCTGTGAAACTCATCATGTTCTATTTGTTAAGAATTATAGATTACATGTCGAATAGTATAAAAATGAAATAGAATATTATCTTACTTACTTCACTTAAAGCAATAAATTCAAATTCATGATTATAGTATAGAAACTTTATCATATGAGATTGATCACCTGAAATGCATTGTATTATATCAGAAAAATGCTATACAGCTTAATTAAAATTATCAGATAGAGATTTTTTGCAATCAAAAAGGTAAAATTATATAATATAAAATTTAGAACTTTTTTATCATTAGAACTAATACATAAATGAAATAGAATATTAGGTTAGAGTAATAATATAATGAATATAGTGAGTATCAGAAGGTAGATAGAATTAAACTTAATAAAATTTTATCATATATTATTATATCAAATGAAGCTATATCTTGATCTAAAATCTGATTTATACTTTTTATTTACAATTAATAAAGGTGTCATTAAACATAATATATTTACATAATAATATTTCATATAGTATAATTGTAGGATTAAGAGATTGTAATTGTATTACAATAAATATGTAATATAATATTCAGAAAAATTATTGCTGAAATGATTGTTATGTGATATAAAAAAAATTAATCATAATATCTTGTAGATGTATAATATTCTCAAACTTATCTGTAGATACTCGTATAATAATAAAGATTCTTTTATTGATCTGAAGGTATGATTCCTTATGATTAATGATCAAGGCTTTTTATTATATTTTTAAGCAAATTTATCAATCTGATTTTTGTGATGCTATCATAATCCTTTTTAAGATTTAATCCAAATTCAATTCTTAGACCTCTAAAATTATTTAAAAAAAAGGTAAGATAATTATTAAATCCTTTTATCTGTCTTATATAAATTATTAGCAAATAATACAGAGAAATATTTAAACTTACCGTATTCTTATCATCAATACCAGCAATCAATCAAATAAGTCTATTTTAAAAAGTAATAAAAAGGTACATGATTTATTTCTCAGCTTGATTCTAAAAGAACATCATCATAATGCTAATAATTTTTTCTAGCTTTATAGATATACAAAGTTAAAGCAGATATATTACTATTTTTGATCTTTTTAACATATTTGATTATTGAGAAAATCATGATTGTTAACATGTGTCTCATCTGCAGTGTTATTTTTTGTAACTTTACTAATTTTAATTACATGCTATAAGATCTATCACAAAATATATGATCAATGCAGAATCGTACTGTGACATATTAAGCAGCAAAATGTAATGCTGTGAAAATAAATCATAGTGTTAAGAGTGAATTGATAATATTGTATTGCTTATTTTTTATTTCAGTTATTAATCTCTAATTTATGCTATAGTTTTAAAATTATTTAAAGTTCTTTCATAAAACTTAAATACTTTATATAATTTATATAGATAGAGTAATAATGATTAGAGTTTATATCTGTAAATCTATGTTATCTGTGAATATATATTTATAATATAAATTTAATATTCATTATCCATATAAAAATTAAGTACGAATATAGATAATTTAAAAAAAGTTAGATAGAAAATCCATATCTGTATTATTCATAATATATATAGATAATATGAATAATATAGATATTATAAATATTATAGATATATTGATATTATTTATTTTAAATGATTAAGAAATATTTAAATTTCATTAATTTCATTATAAAGTTTTAATGAAAAAAGATTATAGTTACCAATGAAAAGAATAGCAGTGTAATCTTTTACTATATAATTAACATTTTTTTGTAAGGATTTGTATAAACAATTACATAGTATTTTATATGTATTACAAGTCTGAATGCTATATATATTGTTTGAAGTTTGCAATACATATTTTAATATGAAAAAATTTTGTGATTGTGAAATAAGATCAAATTTAAATATTTGATCATTAAAATTAAGATTACAAAAAATTTTATTATATTAACGAGCTTTATCCACTAATAAAAAAAATATTCATCTAAATGATTTATAATAAAAATAATATATTTTAACTAAAAAAGTAAGAAATAGAAAGTATTAAGTTAAATTAATAAGGAAAAAGGCCAACTTTTTAATTTTTTAATATTTTAACTTATATTTAAATCCAGATTGATAGAAAAGGAGAATACTTTTTATATTTAATTTTTTGAGTATATAATTTCTTAATCAAAAGTATTTGAGAATAAAAAAAATTTTAAAAGTTATTTATTAAAAACTTTTATTATTTAAAAAAAAATTTTCATTATTCTTTTACCAGAAACTGTATTTATAACATGATTTTTTTTAAAATAAAAGTTTTTTAAAAAATTTTGGCTTCAATTGTATATGCTTTACTGTCATTATATTACCTGCTTAAGAAAATAATCTTTCACTAGATGTTAATGTAGCAAATATTGACAAATACTTTTTTAGCTAA
This sequence comes from Funneliformis mosseae, assembly GCA_910592005.1. Lineage (NCBI taxonomy): Eukaryota > Fungi > Glomeromycota > Glomeromycetes > Glomerales > Glomeraceae > Funneliformis > Funneliformis mosseae. Next base: position 4,305 of record CAJVPP010003830.1, on the reverse strand, counting down.
ATAAGATAAAATTGAAAATCTCTCTTAATTTTCCATCTACCATTTATAAGGATCAGTTTTAAAAGATAATTATGGTAATGTAAGATATTTATTAATTTCATTTTTAGTATTTTGACTTTCTGTAAACATATCTATAAGTAAAGAATTACTTGATTTCAATAAATCTAAATCGTAATTATTTGTAGTATTAGTAATAAACTCTTCTGATTCCTTAACAGATTAATATTTATTATGCAAAAAAGAAATTATTCCTTTTTTTAAACTAAAAATAAAATTATGATTATTTAAATATAGATCAAGTAATGCTGGTATCAATCCTTCTTTTGCTAGATTTTCCTAATAATAATATAATAAATAATATAAATTTTTTTTAACTTCTTTTCTTTTTCTTCACAATTTAAAGGATTTTTAATTTTAATTTTTTTTCTTTTATTTTGTAATTCATTCATAATAACAATATCATCATCATCATTATCTTCAAATTTTACATTATCAAATGCATTGTTATCATTTGTTAAATCTACTACTCCATTAACTTCTTTAGAAATTACTTTAATTTGAAAAGTAGTCACAACATAATATATAAAAGAAGCTGTTACATATTTTTCACCATCTAACAATTTAGTTGCATTATAAAAAGGTTGAAGTATTTTAGTTAATTATTTATAAGTTTCTATTTATTATTACTAAGCATTATTTCTTTAAGACATTTTAAATTCTTTTTTATATTTGTATCAAATTCAATACTCATAGTTGCAATTAACATATTAATTGCATTATGAAGTTTAAGAAGACATTCTCATGCAAAATATGAAGAATTTTATCTTGTTTTTACATCTTAGATTATATGTAAATATTTGTAATTATTTGAAAAATTCTAAATAAAAAATTATATTATTATTTGTTAATATTATTAATAATTAAATAAATTAAAAAATATTAAAATAAATATGAAAATAAAACTTCAAATTCATTTAAATAATATATTTGTATTACCTTCAAATATTCATTTTACCTTAGACTTATAAAAAAATTAATAAGTCATTTTACACATACTATTAAGATTTAACTAATATTAATCCTCTATTTATTATAAGATTTAGTGTATAAGCTGCACAAGAGATCTGAAATGTATTAAGTAAAAGTTTCAAAGTAGTAACCATATTACTACTATTATTAGTAGTAATACAAATAAATTTTTTCTTCAAACCCATTCAGAAATTAGATCCAATATTGTTTGTGTGTGGATATTTCATATATTAACACGCTAATATTATTTCTTATAATTTAAATTCTTTATTGATAAATAAATACATAATATCAATATAACTTTTACGATCTCTAGTAGTCTATAGATCTGTTGTGATTAAATAGAATTTTATAGACTTATCAAATAAATTTAAAAGTTTTTGTTTAGAATTATTATATACCTTAATTATAAGCTTTTTGATATATTTATCACTTGAAAGAATATAATAAGGATTAAGAATTTTGATCAAATTAATAAAGTCTTCATTCTTTAATATATAAAGTAATTGCATATTATAAACTAAAAATTCTGTTAATACTTCATTATACTCTTATTTATGCTTAAGATTTTTTGCTCACTATTTGTGAAATATTGCATTAATTTTTGTTTGAGTAAAATCATTATTACTTTCTTTTTCAGATCTAAGTATGCTATGATAAAATTCTAAATGAGTTCAAAAATTACCAGTTGATCCATCTGTATTAATTATATATTCACATATTTTTTACATCTTTGCTTGTCCTAATTTTCATATTATAAGAGTCTTTTTTGTATTTAAGTTTTAGTAAATTGAGTTTATTAAAATAACACTATATATCTATTTTATTCTCAATTAAAACTCTTTTTTTTTTACTTATTTCTATACTAGCTGTACTATCAGTTTAAACAGAATCACTAATATTAACATTGTTTTCATCATTGTTAAGTTCCATTATATAAAACACTAAAATCAAAATGAAATTGAAAAATTGAAAATTAAAAGTTTTCATTAAATTGGCTAAAATTTAAAAAAATTAATTATCTATATTATATTACAAATATGATTATACAGATTAAATTGAAAAATTCAGAAAGAATGATTTAACAAAATTCTGATTTTTTCATTTTTAAATTTATAAATCTAACTTTATACATTTTTTTTATTTGATTTTTTATTAAAAAAAATAATAGAAATGAAATTAGCTTCTTTATTAACTGAAACTTAGTAAAAAAATAATGAAATTAATAAAATAAAATATGAATTTATGAAGAGATCGAATGAAAATAAATAAAATAATAAAAATACCTTTTGAAATATACTACTAAAACCTATGTAATAAAGTTAGTTATAAGAATGAAATGGTGATAAAAATTTTATTTCTTTTAATAGATCTACATATTCGCTTTATCTATTTAATATTTATAAATATAGATTTACTTAAAAGTTTATCCCTAAAATCTAATATTGAACTGACCGAAGTCTAATATCAAAATTTATATTTTGTTTTTGCATGATATAAATGCATTTAAATTTATATTCTGTTTATATAAAAATGTAAATTGTATCATAAAGATTTTAGATTATTTGAATTATCTGCATATCTGATTTCTATGGATATATGAGTTATATACAGATTATTCACAGATTATCTATACAAAATTATTTATCCATAGATACTATCTGAAATAATAAATGGATATCTGCAATCTGTTATCTGTATAGATACACAGATAACAGATGTATAAATTCAAACTCTAATATTGATATATACAGTCAGCTTTCTCTAAATGCATTCTCTTTAAATGCATATTCTATATATTTTCTCTTTAAATGTATACTCTCGTTCAGTCCTAAGTATATAAAATTTATATAGAAATTTCTTTTTAAATGCATATCCTCTTTAAATGCATATTTTTAAATTTTTACTATAGTCTCGAAGGGATGTATTTAAAGAAGGTTAACTGTATAGATATTTGTAGGATTATTTATTTCTAAAAATCTCGTAGTTATCAATAATTATAAGAAATAAATAATTAATATAGAAATTTATAAAAATCTTAAAAGAACAAAAAAATAACTTAATACTAGAAATCACATTAAAAAGTCTAAGATCTATTTATTTCTTTTCTCTTTAATAGCATCATATATTTTATTCACTTTCTGATTCTATTATGTTCAGAAAAATCATTAATAAAGTTTTGTCTACCTTAGAATATTTACATCAAAATTTTTTTATTCGTCAGAGCAGTAAAGAAAGATTTAAAGATTTTCTTTATCAAAAAGCAAAATATGACTTTTATAACTTAGTTAAACTATCTCAGCATCACTTGTAAAAAAATAGTAGTCAATTTTATTTGTCAGATTATATATACTTATTAGGGGTGATATATAATAGTAACAATTAGCACTTTTTTTAACAAAAAATTTCTAAGTCCCTAAAATACTTAGTAAATTGAAGAATAGCTAAAATGACAAATTTACTAACCTCTTTAAACTAATTTTAATTCTACTCTAACCTTAATTTTAATCTAAATCTGAATTATAATACTAATTCTAATAATAAATATTCAGTAATATAATCTGGTTACCATTTTTTATGGGTTATACTATATTCATCAACTTAGTTATACATATACAATTACAGATCTGATTTGCATACGTGATCATTATGATCATAAGCATCTTCCTTATATTTCTAATAGAATTTTACTTTCACATGATTATAATAAAAATATTTATCATCTTACATTATATCCCTCACTTTTTATTTTTACTATGTATTCTGAGGACTTAGAACTTTTTTTCAGCAGTGCAATACTATTTGTCATACCATTATTATTTACTGGTAAATCTGATATTATCACATATAGTTGCATAATGCAAGCCAAAATATCATATAAAAGTAAAATTCTGTTGAGAATGTAAGGAAAAATGCTTATGATCACGATAATCACGTATGCAAATCAGATCTGCAATTGTATATATTGATAAATATAGCATCACCAATAAAAAATGGTGGCCAGATTTTATTTGCCAGATATTTATTATTGGGGTTAGTATTAGCAAATTTGTTACATCGTGTCACATTCCAGCCATTCTTCAATTTACTAAGTATTCTAGAAATTTTTTGTTGAGAAAAAATACTAATTGTCACTATTATATATCATCCCTAATAAGTATATGGGGCGATCAATAGAAAAAGGGAAAATCTACAAATTTTGAGTAATTTTAGTTATTAAGCTAGTTTTGTTCACATGACCATGATCAGCAGAGTGAACCAATAAAAAAAATTTTT
>CAJVPP010003829.1:0-10631 GCA_910592005.1 Funneliformis mosseae | reverse complement strand
AAGCCAGGGATCGACAGAAACTTGGCCTTCGCTGATAGGCCTGTAATGGGTACTGTCTCACGTCTTCAATTTCAGGGACCCTTACACAAGTAAGGAAGTAGTTAACCAGTAATTAGTAGATTGGGTACCTCCTTCGGGTAGGCTATGGTGATAATAGACTGCATTACACGCTGCAGCACCATCCAATCGAACTATCACTAGGGGTAGAGGCTGGGTTCAATTCCCAGGTGAATTTGACGTTATGAGTACAAAAATCACTATCTATAAAAAGGATCTGATCCCACGGTCTCGGTAGTCATCAATAGGGTAAAACTCTATAAATTAGATTGGTAAAAATAGAGTGTGACAAGCTCTATAGTTGATGTGAACCCTCTATCCAAAAGATGATAGTACTTGACAGTCTAGTAAGCTTATAATTGCGGGTATAGCTGTTATAGGTAGTCTAACTAGGTGACAACTGATGGGATGTGCTTCTAGGCTAGGTTGCTGTACCCCTTAACTGTGGATCAGAGACTTTAAAGACCAAGCTTTGAGGGTAACATTAACTTGGTTAACAAGTTTTCCTCTAGCAGGACCTTAAGCCACCGCACATTAATAGGAAAAAAAAAATCATTTTTGCACATCAAAAAAAACTCTTTCCCTCTCTCTTCAAAAAAACCAAAAAATGGGGAAAGAAAAAAATCAAAAAATTTCACAAAACAATAGTCGCAATTTGCACACGTGCCCTGACTTTCCAACAAAAAATAAAGACGAACCTTCCTAGAAGAAAACTATGACTGGCAGGTCAGCTTTTACACCAGAAACTCCAGCTGGACTGTCTAATATAGTTACCACCACCAACATTTTATCAGCTGGCGAAATGAGTATCGACCAGCAAATAGATAACGAACTTGCAGAAATAGCACTCTGCAATAAAAATTTTGAATATAAAAAAGCTAAATAGATTATTAAACCAAAGGACACACCAGAAACTACTGTTACCGGTCCTTCTCCTACTTTACAATTGGTAAATAAAGAAACATCGCCCCTTGAAGGTGATAATAAAATGGACGAAGACCAAGCATTTGACGTCTCAGAAAACTTATTAAACGACAAAAATGCTGGCTAAAACACCATCACTTTCGAAAGAGTCCGAGACGCGACTACTTTCTACTTTTACTGCGCTGCAGAAACTTTTCTTTCTGGCAAATCTTTCAAAGAAAAGACGAACAAAGCCTGCGAGCTTTTTAATAGCGCAGCATTCTCATCGTTTATTGGTGCATCTATCAAACCTGACCCAACTAACAAAACGTTAAAAATAGTCTGATTAGGCTTTTCAACTTGAGATGACGCCAATCGTGCTATAGCTGCAAAACTTCCTAATATAGAACCTGTCACGTTTATACCCCTCATTACACCTGCTCCTTTTAAATTTGACCTGAACTTGTCGATCAAGGTCTCTGAAATCCCGATCTCGACATCTGAACAGATCATCCGATCTACATTTGCCAGATTCGGTACGATTGTCAAATGTACGATGATGACAAAAAATCTCTGGCAACAAGCGACTATATCATACGCAGCCAATACAGACTTGTCCTTCTTCAAATTCCACGCTGGCCTCTTTGTTTTGAAAGATATGGTTAGAGTGCACATATGCTCCCTAACAAATGATGAAGTAAAAGCTCAATCCCAATTTACTTTAAAACTAACAAATCTCCCCAAAGATATCACTGATAGAGAATTAGAACCTATCAGTAAAGCAGTTAACGTGATCACGTGGGTGATTCCCAAAGCTCGATCAAATTATAGAAATCTCCAATATGCATTTATGCATTTTAACAATAAAAATGATCTCGAAGCAGCTAAAAGTGGGGACACAATTGAGTTGACAATAGGAAACTTATCTGGACCGCCTCGGATACTAACTTATGTGCACATTGTTCTATCCCCGGGCATGACTCACATAATTGTTGACGTAAAAGACCTACTCCCAAAGACAGACAAACACAGAATCTTTACCAACAATATAAACCTGCACAGTTTAAAAATTACTCCGCCCCAGCGTCTCACCCCAAAGTCACTTTTGTACATAATCAAGAATCAATGTTTGACCCAAACAACCCACGTTCCTTTGCTAACAGAACTAAGAATATCAAACCCCCAGTTAACACTTCTTCAACAAGACCCAACGAATCTAAATCACAGAAAGATAAATCATCGCTTGACGATTCGATTAACGCAAGAAAATCATGGTCTGACCAGATGGATGGAACTGATGCACCCCATCGATCACCTAAAACACTCACACACGAACTAACGGACACACAAAAAATCTTAAATCAACTGGAAGCCATCACAGCAACCCTCGCAACTATCCACAATGACCTTGCTTTTTCGATGCACCGTTTTGACGAAGTAGAAAAGCATCTGAACATCTTTACCATCACACCAAAGAAAGCTGCTGCTCTTAATGAAGCAGCTAAAGCTAAGGGCGCTATGGATACAGACACTGTCTATGAACCAGAAATCAATACATCTGATTCCAGAGTCGTCGAACAAGAAAAACACATCGCAATCCTGCACGCAGAAACTGAAGAACTACGAAAACACAATAAAATTACAGTTGAAAAGCTAAACATCGCTCTCAAAGCTATTGCAAACGTTCAACACATGGTCTTTAACGACACACACCCATCACATATTATTCCAATTCCTAAACTTAACATGCCTGGCACCATTGACTCCTTAGAAGATGGCACAGAGGTTCTCGCCCCAGAACTTTTCTTCAAATAATTATGATAGTACAATCAACGAATACAGAAACAGTGCCCATCACCCTTAATATCGCCACTTATAACACTCGTTCTTTTACCTTAACATATAAACAACAAATTCTTTTTAATTTATACTCCCTATACCATTTAGACATCATCGCCGTACAAGAAACAAATTTCAATAAACCATCCCATACACACTCCTTAAAATCCATTTGTTCAAATAAATTTATTCCCTTCTTTAATACTGACCCCTCAATACAAAGTATAGGTTTTGGAGTTGGCTTTCTAATTAAAAAACACCTGACTAACCATATCTTTCACCACTCCTCCTTCTTTCATCGCATATATTCGATAGATTTTCAATTTAAAAACAAACAAAAACTCTGTATCATTAACGTTTACATTTCCAGTTCTGACAAAATATTACGTGAAAAAACTTACAAAAAAGCTTTAGATTTATTAAACGATGTATACCAAAAGGATTTCCTTACAATAATCTTAGGCGACTTTAACACGGATTTGTCACGCCCCTCCAACTCTTCAAATTCGAAAGCTTTTTTCACTTCGCTCGATAATCTTTACATGATTAACAATCTTAACCTCGTCAAGAATCAAAAATCGAAGGAAGACCTCATTACATATGAAACTAGCACTGAACGCTTGATAATAGACTATATTTTTATGCACTCTTCACTTACCTCTGACCTTATCGACTAAACTGTAGAAAAGGTTGATAGAGACTTATCTGACTATGCCATTATTTATGCAACTATCTCATTAGCGTCTATTAATCTGTCTTTCACCTAACGAGCTGCAATTAAGAAATTAGTCTTTCGTTATAACGAACCACTATTGGGATCTTCTTCAGAAATCAATTATAGACGCTGCCACCAAAACAATTCCTAATAAGTATACATCACATCATAACAGAGATCTTAGACCATGTATCCTTAAATTGATTTATAAACGTATTAAGATGATCCAAAAACTTTGCAAATCTAGCAACAAATGCATCAAGAATAACATCGTCAACCCCAAATGGACCACATGGTGTAAAAAAGCACAAGCTTTCTCAACCGAATATGGCATAATAATTTCTGACATCAGTCACCCCTCGCCACAAGAACTCAAGACGCTTCTTCCCTTGTTAATTGATCTCCAAAAAGTCCTTTCTACTGCAGCCAAATTAAACGAAGCAGAATTGAAAACTAAAGCCATCAATAATGCTATCGAAAGATGTTGTAATAACTTTGTAGATGACCAAAGATCTATGTTTGATTCGCTACTCAATCGTCCTCGCATTACCATTACGCTTGACAGATGCATAAACAACAATAGCCTTAACAAAGAACTCCTTACAGACCCAAAGGAAGTCCAAAATGAAATTGCGAGACACTTCCAAAAAGTAGTAGGCTCACAGTATTCCAATCCATCTCTCCCTGAAGTATGGGAACAAGTCTATACACCAGATGAATCAATTGATCCTAACATTTACCATAATATTATGCAACCTTCTTCAGAAGAAGAGTGGAACAATATCATTAAGGCGCTCCCTAATGGAAAAGCTCCTGGACCATCTAAGATTTCAAACGAGATGCTAAAACACCTTGGCCCCTTTATAGCCAAATGTTTCTGGATTATAATCTGCAGATGCCTGTCGCTCAATATAACACCTAGTAGATGGAACCTGGCCTTTGTATATCCAATACCAAAGCCAAAACCTTGAGAATATAACTTAACAAACACACGACCAATCACCCTTCTCGAATGTCCGCACAAAGCCCTCACCAAATTAATTAATGGCAGACTCTTAATTACTTTGTCTACCAACAACATTCTCAAAGGAAACAACTTCGCTGGTCTACCTTGCAGGAGTACCTTTGAACCAATTCATATATTTGACAATGTCAATTATGATGCCTCGTTTCATCACAATAATCTTTGGATCCTATTTCAAGATATGTCCAAAGCTTATGACCGTGTTAATATTACCATGTTGATCAGAGCTCTTGGACGCCTCTAAATTCTAGAAGCATTTATGAAATTCTTAATCTCGATCTTCATTCCTCGTTTTAATCAAGTGTTTACCGCACACGGTAACTCTGATACTTATCTAGTTCTTACAGGCATTGACCAAGGCGAAATCATATCACCCATCTTATGGTGCATATATTATGACCTGTTACTTTGTTTTATACAAAACTCATCACATAGTTATACACAACACGTCTACTGGAACACTAACATTGCTAAGCGTAATATACAGTTTTTCAAATCACGTTTCAGCTTTAGCATATATGGATGACACTCTCTGGCTTGCAAATTCCAGATCTGATCTCCTAAATATTATGAACATAGCAGACTCCTTTTACACGCTTAATAGCATACAAGTTAATTGGGAGAAATCTGTTCTTATGATTAATGACAAAGATCCCTCGCCTATCAATTTCAATTTCAATGATAATAATATTTGGCTCACACCATTACATTACAAGGAATCCACCAGATATTTAGGCGTTTGGGTATCTCTGTTTAATAACAGACAATTTATTACCAAACAAATCAATAATGAGTTTATTAAAACAAAGAATGTGCTCAGTAAAAAGAGATTGACTGCAAAACAAATGGTCGCAATCTTCAACACAGTCATCATTCCTCGTCTCTTATATAAAATAAAACTGACATTTATTTCTCATTCAGCATGTGATACTTTGATGGCCTCCTTTCAGAATTTTTTCAAAAAAAAACTTGAACTTTCTAGATTCATATCTTCTTCTGTTTTTCACTCAACCTTTGGTTACAATTTAGCACATTTATATGACAAACAGATTCAAGCCAAGTCATCTGACTTACTAAAGATGATTAATGATATCTCACTTCTTGGTTTAACTTTACAGTTACGAATTCTGCAACTACAAATATTAGAATGGTTACCTTCGTCGCCATTAACAGACTGGCCTTACACAGACACAAAACCCTTTAAAGACTGGTAGCAGGATTTCTGTCAGCCGCTAAGCAGATTAGACTTAAATTCCAACAATGTGTTGACAAAGATTATAATCTCAAACAAATAGATGGAGGGTCCCTCCCGATAATACAGTTTCTTCCTTCCAAGATTTATTGGCAAAATATCATGAAACTGCGATCACTCTCGATTTTATACATTGATCAACTTACCACCATGGATGGACCTCACCTGCTCACAGCCTTTGACCTAAATATGGTCTATGACTCAGTATTCCATAGTGCTAAATGGTTCAAACTATTAGAGTCACGGCTTTTGATTAGCATTTCAGATCGACTACTACTCAATAAATGCCTCCCTCACCATTCACTTATCAAAACACCTACTCAACCACCCAACTTTAACAATTCAGCAACCAACCCAACCTTTATTACAATTTGGTCTAACCAATATATGACCTTCATAGTAGGCAAAGTAGTCAAAGTTGAAGAAACTATCATCCATGCACAACATTATCTGCCTAATCAAGCTGATAATCTCTAAACACCTATTGCTTCTTGTACTAGATATAACCTATTCGATAATTTAACTTTTATACCTTACAAACAACAACAACGTCACCAATTTTGTGCCATCAAATTACCCAAGTCATTTTGTTCTATATTTAAAACTTTTTACAAACACCGTGAGGGATGGTGGTGTAGTCTTTCTCACCTTTTGCTCCGTGAAATTGCTCTGTCAACATTAACATCTCCTTATCAATATCTAACCAGACCTTTACCTAGTTTAGATGTTATCCCCTTTGATCAAACATCCATTAATAAATTAGATCGTCTCAAATTCCAATTTACTAATGCTCATATTCTTCAATTCTATACAGATGGTTCACTTACATCCTTAGGATCTCCTGAATGCCGGATGGGAATAGTGTGGTTACAAACTGATCAAAACTGGCCCTTGTTCTCCTTTAATACAACACTCATCTCACACTCTTCTTCTTCAACATTAGCAGAAATAGTCGCTATTCTTGCTGCTATATATATAGCTCCACAGAACTCCATCATTGAAATCTGTATAGACTCACAAGCTGCAATTGCTTCATACCAGAAAATTACCACTATATGCGAGAAATCTCCCTCTTTAAATCCCGCCTTCAAAATTCCTTATTTTCACATTTGGATGATCTTGATGCAACTTATTACATCTAACAATATTAAGTTATCGCTCACAAAGGTCAAAGCCCATGAATCTGACGAACTTAACAATAAAGTAGATGCTCTAGCAAAACAACTCTCTAGTGACCCTTTGAGTATTAACAGTAACTATCTAGGTCCAAAATATTTCATGAGCTATAATAATACACCAATTATCACGCCATCACGTTTATTTATTAAACACATACAACAAGCATCTTGGGCTGGAATACTTTTATCCCTATCCCAATTTGCAAAGTATCACTATTTTCACATCGATTGGTAAACTCTTTTCTATATTCTTAATAACTTAGAAAACGCTAGGGTAACATCATTTGATGCGTGCAAACGAAAGCAATTCAAGATCAAATTATTGTTACAACTACTCCCCACTTTTACAATAATGAATGCACGATACTCACAACTGTATACCTCTAATACTTACTTCCAGTGTAATACTGCAACTGAAGATTTTGATCACATTTGGTCTTATTCTCAAAATACAATTTCGCTTACTGACCTAATACAAAAGCATAAACAATCTTTCTTGTCTCACCTCAAAGAATCTAATGGACCTAACAATGATACTCTAGTGGATGCTATAGATCAATCTTCAATCTGGTATTGCAACTCTTTCAATAACAACCTATATTTTATGGATCTCATAAAAGGAATCATCTCCTCATCATTTTCCTCTGCTATTACTTCTATCACTAAAAACAAACAACTTACCCAAGGCCTATTATCATCATTATTTGATGATATTTTCTCCTCAGCTCATGATTTATAGCTATTACGATACACATCATTACAAACTTGGAAAACCTCAAACAATATCAAAGACGATTTCTCAGTTGCTTGGATCTCTTCTGGACTTCCACAACCTACACAAACTTCACACAATAATCCCTCCTCCTTTTCTGCAGCTCTCGCTTTTGGTTCTCACTGGTCAAATTTTTGGTACAGCAGTAACCACGCCCTCCCTTCCGAACGTTTGATATCTGTACGTTAGTTTAGATTAGTTTCTTTTCTTACCTAATTTATAGTTTAGTTCGGTAAAGTGCAAGGTTGGTATTGATAAAGTAGTTTAGTCTCTAGATTAGTTTATAGATATTTTTGTATTTTCTGTTTTATTTTGTTTTTCTTGTAATTTCATAAATATTAATAAAGATCATGCGAGACTGCCGCACTTAATAAAAAAAAAAAAATCATTTTTGCACATCATTTTTAGGTGTAACACTAGCAAATAAATAGAGTAGAATAGAGGGATTTATCTATCGCTAAACAATGTAAAATCTGTTCAAGTAATTCTGGTAAATAAAAAATGCTTGATTGCACTATAAAAAATATATGCTGTATCTTTAATCGAAAAAATACTCTGCTTTCTTTATCTTAATCTTCTTCAGTCATATCTTCTTCGTTGCTTATGAGAAACAGCCTCTCCTTTTCTTATTACAATTGTCTTAACTGAATCAAAATCTTTGGAAGACTCAGACGAATAGGAGGAATCCTTCATCCTTTTAATCCTTTTTTATCAATTATTAAGGGAGCTATTTCATATATTATGTCAACTACAGTTTCTCTTATCTACATATTCATTCAAATCTTCTAATTTAGTCTCTAAAGATTTTACATCTCTCTCTAATCTTTATCCTCTTTCTAAAGTATTATGTTAGGAATAATAATTTTCTAATTGTTTTTTTTAGTACACTATTTTCACTAGAAAGTGCAGTATATACTTCTACATTTTGCTTATTTAGTCTAAATATCTAGGCTAATTTCTTTGTATATCTAATAATTTTCTGCTTGCTAAATATATCAGATGAATGATTTTGATCAGTTACTATTTTCATGATATTTTATATATGATATATCTTATCTTAAGCAAAAAAAATAGCAAAGCACCTTCAGAAAAATTATGCATATTGGTAATGGATCTAGCAAAATTTGCTAAAAGTACATTATTAGTAGCTATATATATTGATAATATCAGATATTTTATCATTTTCTATAGATTCTAATTTTAGGTCTGAATTGTGCTTATCTTCAGGTCTGGAGTTCTCTATATCAAAGTGGTTAGATTTTTGCCTTAATGCAATTTTTGAAAGCAGTTTAAGATGTTAGAGTGTTAAATTCTTACCATTATGAATTCTGAAAGCGTGTTTACTTCCATAATCTCTTAATTTTTTTAGGTATGGTTTTATAAGATTCTTACTTTAAGAATTTATTAAATGGTTAAGCATTACATGTTTCACTTTCAGTAAAGACAGGGTCAGATAACTTTTTAGCCTTAATTGCATTTTGAATTCAGATAAGCAATTCACTTATGCGTTCTGAATTCTTTCTATAGAAAGAAATGGTCAAAGATCAGGATTCTTCTTCTTTTCTCCTCTATTCTTTAAATAGTCAATACAGTACCAAGAATAGTTCTCTTTATACTATGATGGAATGTTCAAAAATTCCAGTTCATAAATATTGATTTGAAGAAATCTTACTTTTGCAAGTCTCATACTTAACATTACTATTATATTTGCAAGATTTTTTCTAGTAAAAATTTTGAAAATATCTATGTTCTGAATTCTTTTACTCATATTTGCTAAGGAAAAATATATGAGAATTCTGTCCAGATTAGCTATTCGCTTTTTAATTCGTTCTTTTTGAATTTTATTAGAATCTTAGATAAGATCCTTGTCTTTGGCAAATTGCAAGATCTACATCACCTTCTGCTAACTTTACACAAAATGTTAACTGACGTAAGACACTGGCAATAATTTCATTTTTATTTTTATATTTTAAACCTACTGCCCAATGATTAGCGATAATATCTACAAAATTATTAACCTTAGTATAGTATTCTACTTTTTCCTCAATAGTAAGAATTTTTTCTTTTATCCAGCATGAAAGCGTTTATCTTCTCTTTACTAAATGAACATCTATTATTAGTACTATTGACAAGAGCAACATTAATATACCTGCGGCCATCCAATCAGAAAGTAAAATACCAAGTTCAGGAACATGTTTGCTTAATTATTTTAAGGTGAAATCAACTGACAAATTATGCTTTTCTAGGAACTGCTCTAAGATTAACATAAAGTTATTAACTTTGGTTTTTAGATCTTTGGAGTAGCCATTTTGGTAGCTATATTAATACTAACTGTTATCTAGTTATATTATATGAGAAAAAATTTAATTCAAAAAATTTCCTCAAAGTTATACTTCTTCGAAAAGGGAAAATATCAGAGATGGCTTTTGACTAAATTAAAGAAACGAAAAAAATATTAATTATATAGCATATGTAGGTTCTCTATGAGATCATCCATCCTAGCTGAAAGTTTTATATTAATTTAAAAATTTTGAGTAAATAGGATATGCAAAAAAAAATACATAGCCATAAAATTATAATAATTTAGAATTTTATATCACCTATGTGTAAAGAATACAGTTACACCTCGATATAACAAAATTGCTGATCTAGCCAATCAGGACTTCATTATAAGAATCTTCATTAACGCTATAACAAATTATGCGAAATGTATAACGAATAATTCGTTATAGTAGATGATTACTGATTTCATTACACAAATAAAATTTTACTATTTCCAGAAATATTTTCACATTATTAATTGTTAAACGACAATTTTATTAATTTACTTAAATTTTTTTTTTAAAAAAATTTATTTTTTTAAAATAAATAAAAATAAAATAAAAAATAAA